>VZTN01007192.1:217333-278974 GCA_013400515.1 Erpornis zantholeuca | reverse complement strand
TTTTTTTTTTTCACTTACCAAAAAATTTAACTGTAGGACATGTGAAAACAGGTACTTTAAGAGATGAAGTGTTTAGAAAAATTAACAACAGAATGTGTGGGGATCTTGTAAAGGTCACACCAGTAATGATTGTATTAAGAGAAAAAGGGCATGCTAGCAGGAAATGGGCAAAGATGGATGTCAAATCTTGGATGTTAAAGTATTTCATTTTAGCCTGGTAGAGAAATCTCTGTGTATTACTGAAGATATGTTCCTTATCGCTTTCCATCAGTCCTCATAAATTTCTGGGAAAATGTAAAAGGCAAGGGTAGTTCCAGTTGACTGAGGGGTGGAGCCTTTGGCATTTCTTTCCTACTTAATCCATTGAAATTTATTTGTTCACAATAGGAGTATACAAGTATATTTGTGTGTTACTTGTGTTGTTGGCCTTTTGTTTGTTGGGCTGGTTGGTTTGTTGCTTTTAAAACATCCCTCTATGTTCATTTATATTTCCCACCTGGGGAAAAAAANATTTCCCCCCAGGGAAAAAAAAAAAAAAAAAAAAAAAAAAAAAAAAAAAAAAAGAAAAGGGATTCTGAGCAGTTGCAGTCCTGGATTTTAGGTAGTGCTGCAGGATTGCCTAAGCAGCCTGGGCTTGTGCATCTGGCCAGGAACAAAAGATGCCACAATTATGTTTCCCCCCACTCTTCTCACTAATTGTAATGTTCTTTATTCCATGCCACCACAGCCTCTACAAAAAGCATTGTGGCAGGGCTAAAACCCAGTTTATTTGTTGAAATAGTACTTGGCAATATTACTGAGTTCTGAGCTCAATGAAGATAAGAGATGTACATATGGAGAGCAGTAGCTGAAATACACAATACAATAAATTATGTGTAGCATTTTTATTTTCCATTTATTTCTATTATTTCTGTCAATTAAAACTCTTGTAGGGGGAGTGGGTTAAATACTTGGTGTTTTAAGTTTTCTTTAGAGCTACATTTTTGCTGACTCTACAAATCAGGCATTTCTAAATGCTATTGCAGTCCTCTTATAGTGAAGGGAATTGTATTTCTGTCTTGTGAATTACCACATGCCTGGCTCTATTTGTTATCTTTCACCGTCATTGAAGTGTGTTTGAATAAGAGAATCTGCAAATACAGTTTAGGTTGAAGAGACCAAAATATGAATATGAACAGTTCTGAAAAAGCCCTTGTAAAATAAATAGGCTTTACTGTAAAGAAACTCGGGACCTAATATTATGTGGTGTTGAGCACCCTGTACACCAGTGGCAGTCAGCTCCTCTGAATTTTAAGTCATAAAGTGATTTGACAGTCAGCAGCTGCCAAAGGACCCTTGTTCACCCTATTGTATTTAAACTGTGCTTCCCCGACAGTAATGGTGTGTTGTGAAGATTAGGCAGGCTCAACATTTAAATTTGAATTTAATTTTATTTGTTACATTTAATTAAATATTATAATCCATAAAATTTGCTGTGTAAAACACACAGAATGCAAACAAATGACCATCTGCGGCAATTTAACATCTTTTCTGTGGAAAAAAAAAAAAGAGGCAGCTTTATCTTGAAAAATTACTCTCAAGGTAAAAGGTAATCCCCTAAATCTGGCTGCTAGATAGGAAAGCGTAAACCTTCATGCATGTGTCCTAGCCAGCACTCTTTATCTAATGTGGGGCTGCTTTTACTAAGTTCTTAAGAGAAATCTATTGATTTTGATGAAACTTCTTGTACTAGGAAGTAAATAAAAATGCTTGTACTGGGAAGTGCTACCTTGTTATAAATGTGGTCTTTGTCAGAGCCTGCTGGACTCAATGGAGAGGACTCTCTGTTGTTTTTATGTTGCTTAGAACATGTTTTGGAAAGTGTTCACAATATGGATGTGTCTGAGTTAACAGAGGGCAGCAGATGCCCGCTTGGGGTGACTCTCATTCCAGGTAGTTGTAGTTCTGCTAGGAATCCGGAAGGTGCTCATTAGAGAGAAAGCTATTGCAGTGTTATTTCTGATCATAAAACATGGGATCCATCATGGCAGAAAAAGATCTGGCTTATGCTTGTGCTTGTAGTGCTAATTTTATAGCAAATGTTTTTGTTTAATGTAATGGCGCTTCAGGTACCGCAGCTTTTAGAAGAGTCTCCAGTCAGATACTGAATTGTTCACCTCCAGGAAAGTGTGAGAGAAAAGTCTGGGCTGTACAAGAGGTGGGTGACTTGGGGGTGAAATGTCAAGACCAGATCTCAGTACTGGCAAGGGAACTGTGCTGAAGATGAGCCAATATGTCCTGCCTAGGTGAATTCTGTACTTGCTCTGTCAGGTGACCTCCTTGTGTGGTAGGGTCAGTAACTTCCAGCCAGGCTCAGTGGCTATCTGATATAAAACTCATTGAAATAAGCCTTTTCACTACAGGCAGTGGGCTGCCTCTCATGTTTTTTGTGTGTTCTGAAGATGTTGTAACCTTTTAAGTCCTGTATCTGATTTAAGGGTAAGGATAAGGGATATTTGGGTCTGTTGGTTTCTATAAAAAGCAATTTTATTCAGTCACTCAGTTAATCTAAGTTGCTTGAGACTGCCAAGTCTGGTTGGAAAGAGCAGGTAGCTTAAATTGCTGAAAGACCAAAACCCAACGTGATGTGGAAATTACAGAATTCATTGCACTGTCCAAAAGTGGCACAGTAGTAGTGAAAAATTGCTTTGCATGCTGATGCTTTCTAAGCACATCTGCTCTGCAAATGTCCCTCCATGATGACAGATTTGAAAAAAAAAACACTTTGCCTTTGGAGAGTTTTGTAAGCGGGTGAAATGTGTCGAGACCTGCCCCCTGTACAAAGTGTAGCAGTGCTGGCACCTTGACTGGGCTGTCACATCCATTAGGGAGCATGTGAGCAGAGCAGTGTGGGAGTCTCTGTAAACTTTAGCTTGAGAAAAGCATTAACATTAACGTCAGCAGGACCAAATTTGCCCACCTATTAACTTGCCTGAACTTGGAGGTGCTCGTGCTGGAGCTGGATTTAGCTCCAAGGCCCTGTGCATGTCTGCAGGAGCAGAGTGCCTCTTGCTTGGTTCTTCCCAGCCTCCCTTCCAGCACTGCTTGAGAAGTGTGCCCAAGGGGTGCATGTACTGTCAGTCCGGGACAACTTTACAACCCTTGCCTTCCTCCTTTGGGTATATTTTCTGAAACTGGGGTTGCTGGCTTACACAGAGATTAACTTCTGTTGTGCTTGGCTATTCATATGAGTGTTTCTAAATCTTCTTCCTTTTGCTAGCTCTCATAGATTTTATTTTGTATTTTTTAATCACTGGCAAGATATTATTATTAAATATATTAATATTTAACAACAATTATTATTAATATATTATTATCTTATTATTAAAAAAATACATATGAGTTTTCAAGTCATTGGAATAAATTAAAACCAAGTGAACCACAATGCTTCTCATAAAACATGATTTGTCCAAAACCAAGCTGGATACTTCATTTTTCTCATCAAAATTAACTGTATTTCTTGGCCTAAAGTGGCTGTAATATTTAAGCTCCTACTTGTAATAAATCCAGCTTCTGCCTGCTTTGCTCACACTATGTTCAGAACAATTATTTCTCATTTTTAGGAAGGCTATTAAAATACTGCTTTGAGAATATTTTTAACCTTATAAGATACATCCTCTTGTTTTCTCTTTTGCTGTGGAGAGATGTCTCCCGTACCTCTCTTGAATTGTGCTGGTTTCTGCAGTTTTGCTAGGCTGAGGTGTGAAAACAAGGCAGCACTAGGCAAAGCAGAAGGGTGCTGAGGCAGGGGCAGCCACAGCAGCTGCTGCTCTGCTGTGTCCTCGGCAGTGCCAGAGCCCTGGAGAGCCAGGCTGGGGTCTGTGGGACAGGACAAAGCATATGTGTGAGCAGGAGATGGCTTGGTCCCAGCACCAGCTGTTGTTGGCTGTCTCTCTGCTATCCTGCAGCAGGAACAGCAAGTCTGACTTCTCATGTGTCTCTCACCAGCTGGAGCAGCCCAGGCTTGATCCACGGGCAGCAAAATTCAGTTTTGCCTGCGTGACTGGAGACCTTTAGCAGGGCTGATGTCACAGGTGCTGCCTGCCCTGGTACTGGTGTGAGCTGGAGAAAGAGGTGCTCTACAAGTGCTGCTTAATGGCTACATTTGTGTAGTGCAACCACATTCAAAAGGGACCTTGCTAGAATGTGTACAAGACTGCAATCGCTTGTCCTCACTCTCTTGCTAAAGTATGCTATTCTTCCAGTTTAATTTTTCTGGACACTTCCAGAAGAGGAATTGGGCTGAATACTGGGTGGCCAAATGGAAATCAAAGTGTTGTCAGCCATTGAAGCATGTGAAAAAGCTCGTGCTCCCTTTTGGCTGCACTTTAATGGGTTTGCTCTGGGTGCCTTTGCCCTGGGAAAGTGAACATCCAGGCTGTGACTCAGAGTCCGTGAGTGGGTTTGTGGTCTGCAGGGATAGGGAGTAGCTCAGGAAGAGACAACTTTCTTTTTCCTCTTGTGTATTTTTTAGAAAAGCATAACAAAACAACAACAACAATTTCCTGTCCTCAGCTGCAGAGTGTGATGAACTCTGGTTGAAACACCAGCTGTATTCACTTGTGTTTTCCCTCCTGTGCCATCTCTTCAAGCAAACTTTTACAGCTGCTGATTGCACAAAGACAACAGATATAAGCTGATGTGCTGCTGGAGCTGCTGCCTTATGCTGATGGGTATTTTGGTGCTGCAGCCTGTTGAGTGTATGTGATAATTGGTTTCCCTTTTGGTGTTTGAAGATAGAAGATGCAATTAGCATGTCCGGCATATTTTCTTTTGTACATTCTCAAAATTGCAATTCTTTTTAGGAACACTTAGGAGTCTTTAAATTGAGAATTGGTTCTTACATTGTAAAGTACCTTTGCTTTCTGAGTATCAGAGGAAGTTGCTTGCCCTAGCGGCTGCTCTCTTGGTGTGTTTGAATTCAGTTGTGGAGTCACAAGTGCAAGTACAAAATCCTATTGAAGTACACCAAAAACATTAATGGTACTCTTCAAAGCTCTCGAGACTGGGAACTTACACCAAAGGACAGATGTCAGCCCTCAATTTGTATTTCAGGCAAGGCCTGAGGGGCTTGTAGGTGGATGATGGGGAATATTTACATGTTAAACATTAGGTAGGCTTACATAGCATACTGAAAACAACTTGTGTTGCACTTCCAAGTTTACCAACATCTGATTTCTAGCACCTTACCTCTTCTGAACAGCAACGCAATCAGCCTACACTGCAGTCTGTCCATCTGAAGGCTGCATCTGAGAAGAAAGGAACAAAATGTGAGGGATGTATGGATTCAGGTTTGCACATATCTGTATACAGGTCTCCATGAGTGTATGAGACAATTTTCCTTACTAGAAAGGACTGGAGGCTTTCCTGGGATGCTGGAGAAGATCAAAGGCTGTATGCCCATTTCCCACACATCCCAGATTTGGGAGGCCACCCCTAAACCTTGCTCTTTTAGACCTTGGTCACTTCACTAACCTGCCTTTAAAATGACACCGTTTAGCAATAGCTACTTCAGGTTTGCTACAGTTACTGTTCTAATTACAGACAGAAACTGTTGTCTGAGAGATAACTGTATGGAAACTGTCAAATGCTGATATTTCATGGCAACCATGGGAGCTGGAGATCTATTTTGGAGGGGTTCCTAAAAATATTCCAAAAGAAGTGAGTTTAAGATGTGTTAGTGCTATATTTTTTAAAAATCTTCTCCATCACTGAATTTAATATTTCATTAGAAACTATATATCCTACAATAAAATAAAGAAGAGAAAAGTAGAAATAAAATATGGCATTTGTGTTCATTTGGCTGTTTCTTTAGAGTTATTACTAGCAAAGCAAATTTGGAACAAACCGTATTAGGAGTTCTAGTCCTCTCTGTGGAGCCCTAAGTCTGGCATATAGCCATTAATTTACCAACTTTGAAAGGATTTTTATCTAATAAAAAGAGAGATGAGTAAGAGCCTGCATGTCATTGCAGACACAAAGATGCACTTTTGAAGATGTTATCTGAAGCCCCTTTGATACAGCCTTGGTGCTCTGTAGAGAGGAACAGGCACTCGGAGCTTTGCTCACTGAGCATCACAGCGAGCTCGCCCTACTGTGCCAGGGAGAGGGATGAGATGAAAGCTGGGGTCTGGCAGTGCTGGCTGGCAGGTTTCTGTGCACACCTCCTGCTTAGGCTAACAAGAGCTAGTGCTTGGAGTATCAGATGTGTTACTGAGAAGGATGGGAAGGAATGAGGGAGCAAAGGGAAACCTTTGCTTGATGCTTAGCAATGCACAACAGACAGGAGTCCGTCACGGCTGGAGGTGGTTCATCTCTAGGTGGACAGGAGGGTTAATATCTGCCAGCAGTTAGCTGAGCTGGGCCTGAGTGGGCTCAGGGAACTGTGGATTGCCTCCAAGGGATGACAGGGCTCTGTATTGCACAGTGAGCTGATCCAGTGCAAATCCAGAGGAAATGACATGGCTGGGCCCAGGAAGGGGGTGATGGTGATGCTGTGTACAGGCTGCCTGTTTGGACACCATCTCTGTTTGCTGCTTCTATTTTCAGGTAGTTTGGCTTGGAAACAAGATTTTAAGCAAGGCAGGCACTGAGCGTCAAACTGTGCTGTGGAGATGTGTGGTGATAGGCATGTGGGGTTGAAGATGCAGCGTACTAATTTTTCACCTGCAAGGAAAAACATGTACATCCATGCTGGGCCATTTGTAAGGGGAGATCGCTTTTGCCTTGTGTATCTTGCCACCTTCTGGGAGCAGTGCATGCAGGTGCTTGGTGTTTGATGGCTGCATTCAAGTGTTGGTGCTTTTGAATGATCTCTTCTTGTCTTGAAGGTTTGATGAACCATGGGTCATGGACAGGAGGTGAATTACCTTCTGTTGTTTATAGCACCAGTGTTGTTGTTCTGAACTGTGCTTACTTACCTTGCAGAGTGGTTGTTGCAGTAGTTCCTTCCTATATCTCAAATACAAAAAATGGTTTGACCTTCAGTTTAGTTAGCAGGGGGTTAGAATGTAGGTGGAGAGCTGGAGAGGGAAAGGTAGTTTGGAGAAACCCATTTAGGGATGAAAAGAAGAGTGGTAACTGCTGGGGCTAGTCTACCAAATGCTCCAGTTGCATAAAATAGGATAAGGGTGAGAGGTAGATAAAGGCATCTTGTAATCTTCCTTCAAAATTTGCCAGAACGGTGGGATTTAGCATACCAGTTCTTTCTTAATAGAAAAGGATTGGGATTATTTCTCTTTCGCCATGATTATGGCGTTGTTCAGACTTTTTTTCCCCCCCCCCTTTTTATCTTTTTTTTTTTTTTTTTTTTTTTTTTTTTTTTTTTTTTTTTTTTTTTTTTTTTGTTTTGTTTTTGTTTTGTGCCTTTAAAAAAAATCTGGCTGTGGGGGCTGGAATAGCTCTGAAATGCAGCCAACTGGCAGGCTGTAATTTACTTAGAGCAGTAATTTTATAAAGCTGAAATAGTAGAAATCCTGGGAAAAACTAGTGTTTTACATGCACATCTTGAGATCTGTGGAGAGTGTGTGTGTGTGCATGTGTTTGTCAGGGCACAACCTGCCTGTCCTCTAAATCAGGTAAGTGAGGTTTGGTTTCCAGCGAGCTCTCTCTGTCCACCTGTCCTGCCCCAGCTGTGGGGCTGGCATGGGGCTACTGTGGACACCAGTGGCTTTTACAGCTTTTCGGCTGTTTCCAAGGCTTGTCCTGGCCACCGAGGTAACTTCTGCCTCTGCATCAGCCTCATGCTTGTCCTCTCTGGCCAATCCCTTATTGGTGAGACCCCCAGCCTTTTCCCCTGGCACTTCAAATGTTATTTGAAAACATCTCATCCTGTTTATTCTTGAGATGCATCTGAAGATCCTGCCACTTACAACCATTCCATAAACCTCCTTGTTCTGACAAGAGCATGACCTTTTAAGATGTAGTCCATTCTTGCCTTTATTGCAAAGCATCTTCTTTCTTTCTTTTCTTCAGTGTTTCTGAAGTTTTTTGTTTGTACTAATGACTTGACACCCAAACAGGTCAATCTCTTGCTGATTTGTTCTGATATGTGTACTCAGCAGGAAGCAGCTTTTTCTAGCGAAGAGGTGTGTGTGGGGGGGAGGAAATCCTACGCCTCTTCAGAGGATTCTTGGCAGGTGTAATCACAGGATTTGTGATTCATGTCCAATATCTGTGAGAAGAGCTGACATCTTAGGGCAAGTTGCAGATATTAAGGGGGCTAAGTAAAACCTGCTTTTGATGTTTGTGGATTTCTCTCAGCTAGATCAAAAGCGAAGTTGTTAATTCAGTTGATCAAAACTCCAGTCCCTTTCCACACTAGAGTTACTGGGTTAAATGCTGTTTTAATCAGCTCAAATCTCTTCCGTTTCCTTCTGCAAGGTACCACAGAAGTTAGATCAGTAACATAAGTTTGTTGCAGCTAATGCAGAACAGGATGGAACTGCTAGAGGAGCTATAAAACTTGAGGTAGTAATTACATGTAGCCCATCATATTTAATGATGAAACCTGGCTGTAGGTTTTTGCATGTGGAAGATTTTTCAGGTCTGTGACTACTGGTGCTCTGAAATTTTTGCCTCTTCCTGTGTTGGCGTGTTGCATTTTCTGGCTGAAATGTTGAAAATTTTCTTTTTCAACATTTCTTCTGTTGATATTCACGGTGTGTCTATGCTAGGTATCCCTCACCTGAACTTGGAAGGAGCTGTAGGACTGGATCTCATTCTGTTTTACCATTTTTTGTGCTGGAATTACTCTGTTCATTTCTGTTTCACTGATTTGTCTGAGATTAGAAATCTTCAGTACCATAAGCAGGTAACTGAGGGAAGGGTTTTGGAGTCCATCTGCATTGCTGAAATTAAAATCACCATGAAGCTTCTTTCTTAGCAGTATAACAGTAACAGGAGTCTTGCCTTCATCGAAGGTTACAGGATCTGTCCCTAATCTTCTGGGGTATTCGGCTGAAGTGGTGGCACAAGGTTGTAGAGGAAGGGTAAACTTTTCATGTGGAAATCACAGCAGCTGCTCAAATATAGGGGTGTGTTCCTTTATGGGGGGTTCAGGTGTGGGTCAAGGCCAGCTTTTTTGGTAGAGAAAACAGGATGAAGGGGCCATGATGAGGTACAGGAGCAGAGTTCCTAGAGTTCAAGGGACTACATTTCAGTGGAAAGTATCAGGGTTAAGTGTGCAAAAGAAGAGGGGATGTGTAGAACAGTCCTGGAGACTTTTCTAGAGAGAAAAGCTATAAAACCTCAAATCCTGATCCTGTGATGTTTTTGCAGACTTACTGAAGCAAAAGAAAAACCTGAAAAAATGTAGGATTCAAGCAGTTCTTGCATCTCATCCAGCAGGAGCTGCAGCATGAGGCAGCTCAGGGCTGCAGGGCAGTGCCTGCAAGTCCCTCTGTATAGAGATTGTGTGGTCTTCCCTGGTGTGCTAGTGGCTGGAGCCTCTCCCTGGATGTGGAAGTGCCACTGCAAGGGCAGTGTGTGCCAGAGTAGGGCCATGCACTGGCTCAAGGTGTTCATTGCACATTAGAATTTTCAAACAAATTGATTATAGCATATTTTAAAGAAGAAACAGATGATACATGCCAGTGCCTATTTATTGTAAAGCTTAAAGAAGGGTGTGATATGACCACTTTTTACTTTACATTTCTTTATTTATTTTTTTGGTAATGCTGTCAGATGATGCATTATCCATACCCAGAGGCCTGCTGTTTACTGTGTAGGCTATCTCCACTATGACAGCTCTGTATCTTCAATGTCAGGTACACTGTTCTAGAGTCAGAGTAGATTTAGAGATTCAATTATACTTCTATTGATCAGCTCTTAATCTGGGTGGAGGGAAACATGCCACAACCAGCACGTTTTATCCCTTGCCTTTAGTGTTGGAGCCCTCTTTCTCAGGCTTGGACATTGTGTTACAAATAGCTCTCTACCAGCTCAGTCTTGGACATTAAAAAAACCCATAATCCTGTAAAGGCTGGGGGTAGTGGTTTCTGTCACTCCCAAGCATACCTGAGTCTGAATAAAAACTAGCACTAGCATTAATTGAAGGTCTTTTTCTGTGTAACCTGGGTGTAGTACACAGGTCACTTAATGTTGCTTTCTGCTCTTGTGCTGCATTCCTATGTAACAATCTCCATGTGAAACAAGATAGTTGTGAATCTGAAAACAGAAGCGGTCTTCAGCCTCTTACTGTTTTGGCAGCTTTATTTTTGACATCACAGTTTCTTTAGTAATTGAAGATTACATGCATGAAGAAATGTAACTGCTCTGTGCATGAAAAATGACATTTGTTTTGCTTGTATGATTTTACAGACAGTTACTGCATTATTTAGCCTCTTTTAAACAGCATAGCACAGGATGCTGCCCTGACCTGTAAGGAATAGCAAAGGCATTGCTCTTGGTATATAGGTATGAATCAACCTTCATACCTTGTTGTAATTACCAATGTTTCTGTTCTCTTTTCGTTGTAAGCAGCACAGTATGAATTAGCAGTAAGTAAGCAGGAGCATACCAAATTCTCAAGGAATGTTTTGAACGTGAATAATCCCTGGTGGGTTATTTCTTTCTTTCTCACCCTTCTATCTTTTAGCTTTCTTCCAGCAGCTGCTTTGACCTTGTATCTACCTTGAGATTCATGCACCTTACTACCTTTTTTTTTCCCCCAATTTATCCCTACTGTTAGTTCTTTGAATGCCATTGACTCAACACTGTGGTTATTCCTATAGCTCAGCAGCTCCATTTTGTACAGCTGCTGAAGCCTTTCTCTCATCTTTCTCTGCTTTTTGTTCATTAAAGAGAAAGGAAAGAAGGTGAGTTTGAATCCATCACTGGGAGGTATAAAATTTGATTTCATCCTGTCTGAGGAGGGAGAGGACCGTGTCTCTTCCTTATGTGCCAATGTAGGTCATGAAAATAAATAATCAGCTTACGCACATATCCACATGCTGCCAGGAAGTAATCCTGCTTAGCCTCACTTTATGGGGTTTGGAATCTTTCTGAACCTTCTAATCCTTAGTGATATTTAAATAACATGTTGTGATCACTGGCTCAATTCATGTAGAAAAGATGTATTATACAGATGTACTAGCATGGAAATACACGTGTGCCTGGACACATACACAGATGGAATGTATATATTCAACATGCAGAATAATTGCCATTTGCAGACTTCGGGATGTGCTGGGGCAGCTCTCTAGACAGGTGCTCTGGGATGGCTGTGTGTCTAAGAAAGCAGAGATCCTACAGTGGTGATTTGCTGCGGTATTTTTAGACAGAAATTTTGTCCTAAAACTAGAAGAATGGCCATGACTGTCCCACTTCGGCAAATAAAGCTCAGAAAGCGTTTGCTACTTCAGCACTCGGGATGAGAGAGGTACATTGTTTTTTCTCCCCAGTTAGCTGGGTTGTCAGCCCAGGGGGGTCTGCCTTACAGATTCATGATTTGAAAATAGCTTTGCAGAGCTGCTCAGTGAGTCATGTGCAGAAGGCAACAGAAAATGTCTCAAACTACAGCGTCCAACACCCACAGAGCCTACTGCTGCCTCCCACTTGCATAAACCTTTTCTGCAAAGCACTGAACTCCAGGGAGGTCTACTAGTCCTGAGGCACCACTGGTTAGGTCTCTTTCTAGGAGGAACTATTTGTGGTGTCTCTCCAGAGTCAGAGGTAATGTTGTTGGTCAGAGTCCCTCCCTTGCTTGCCATCTCCAGTGGTGAACTATGAATACAAATGTTCCTCCTCCAGCTCCCCTGTGTTTGGAACAACCATCTGTGTTTCCTCCATCAGCTGTGGAGTGGATAGAAGATATACCACTCTCTACCTTTGGTTAAATACTTCCTAAGGGATTTACCCAGCATGCATTCCAAGCACGAGTCCAAAGTGTGCAATTACTGCTCTAAATTAAGTTGTAGTCCTGTCCTGGCATGCTCCAGGTCAGTCACATACCAGTAGCTGGAAACAGTATGCACTGGGGGTGCTGATACTGACCTTGTCAGAGCTGTTTGGCAGCCTGCTACGTTTACTGCCTGTAGTCCTACATTCTTCTTTAATGTAACTCCCAGAAAAGGTGTGACTGAGAGATGGACTTTGATGTAGCAAAGGACATAAGTGAGTAAATACATCCGCCTCTTAATGGAACAAATGAAAGTGGTTAAGCTTCAACGCCTACACCTTTGTACTGCTGGCTCTGAAGCCAGCGTGCAGGCAGCACTGCTGGGTGCCTTTGGAAGACATGTCAGAAACAGGAACAGTATCCACAAGTGGGAAACCAGGTTGTGATGCATGAACACCAATTTTGGATGCATGGCATGCTTTCCTGATTAGAAACAGGTCCATACAATCGTGTCATTATGAATCTATATTAAAAGTCCTTTCCACTGGCATGAGAAATTGAAATTGCAGTAACACCCATTCTGTTGTTAATAATTGAAATACTTGAAGTAAGAAGATACTAGCTGATATTTAAACAAATTATTATCAAATCAAATTTCCTTAGATAAAAGCACTTAATTAATCTGCATTCTATTTGCTAAGCATCTAGAGCAGCATTCAATACAGGTAAATAATGCTCCTATGATTTGCAATATGAGCTAGCATATTAATTTCTTAAAGCTTTACTACAATAACCAGCATTTTAGGAAGCTGTGTCTTGTAGCCAGAAGCTGTTCTGTTGTGCAGCTGAAGAAATATTATTAATTTAAAGCAAATGTTCAGTTACATACAATGCCTTTGAAAGCCTCCTGTTACTGTTTTGTGAATCAAGGTTTCCCTTTTCCTCTGAAGTTATTTTTTATTGCAATGGATATTGATACTTGAAGTTCAGTTGACTCCTTTGGCAAAGCAAGTCTTTACTGTGCACTTCATGTAAATTGACATTTCTCCATTTTTCCCTTTTTTTCTCTCCCTGTAAGACTCTTGTGACTCTTGTCTGGCTTTGGACCGAGAAGTATTCAGAGAGGTAACTCGTGTCACCATGATAAGCACACTGCAGTCTTTTTCATTGTTGCCTGAAGGACATCTGGGGGGGTAGATGCTGTTAACATGCAAACTTTTTATCCTGAGGAAGTGTGATGATTCAGTGTGTTGCCCTATTGAACTGTAATTCAGTCAAAAATACAAAGAAATTGTGTTTAAAAGATGTTAAAACTCTGACAAAAGAGAAGTTGATACTCTTGACTAGGAGTTGATCCTAAAAATCCTTGATCCTCTAGGTACACTAATGGATTGTGATCAGCAAGTAAATAATTCTCTTTCTCAGCCCTGCAGTTCAAAGTGCATGGTTTGATTTCTTCACCTGCCCAGAAATTCACTGTATTATTTGGAATTGCTGAAATCTGGAATGTTTCAGGTTATTGACTTGTTTCTTCTGCATATGGAGAGAGGAAAAAAATCTTTGTCACAAACGCAAGAGGGTTTTCTTGGGATGATTGCAGTGTTTTTTGTGGTGCCTCAATAATTAAAAACCACAATGATTACATGAATTTTATTTTGAAAAGAATATTAGGTTTCAAGCACTTAAGTCCCATCGATTTGCCATGGATCACAGTCTCTTAATTAACCAAAGAAATTTTTGATTTTTTGTCACCTTTTCTATGCAGAACTTGTTAATGGATTCCAGTGCATATGTTGTCACCAGCTTTTCAAACCTATAATTAGGTCTGGTTCAAAACCAAACACATTTTTATTAGACGATTATGATCTTCTAGCAAATAATTATTTAAGAAAGGAGAACAAATGCAACCATTTATTAAAAGAATGCTGTTGAAAATGTAAGCACTTAGTGTGAGTACAGAACTGCCTAATTTACTATGTGTTGAGCACCTGTCAGGAGGTACCTATTCCTGGTAGTACTTCGTTGGCTTGTAATTTTAATTACTGAAATTACTATTGAGATTGGTGAATGTTGGGGGGGGGGAAGTAATTTACATCAAATATTCCTTGTTCTACAGTATTTTGAGGCTTTTTTACTTAGCACTTGTGCACATGTTTTTTGATAAAACAGATATAATAGGTATATTTTGTATGGAACGTGCTCTTAATTTTTGGCTTTCAAAGAAGGTGCTTAAATGATCAGACTGATAAATTTCATGCTAATGAAATTTTCAGCTAGCTAATGAGGAAAAAAAAAATTTCATTGTTAGAATAATTGTTGAGCATCCTTCAAATCATGTCTTGCAATCTGCAGAACAGTAAAGAAGTTTAAAGGAGTAAATTACAGTTTCAGTGCAAGAATTGGCAGGGTATAATATTTCCTGAAGGAGAAGTGTGCTTTCTGATGAAAACACTTTCTGATTTTTCTGGCCTCCTATAATTTTTCCATCATTACTTCTAGACCTGGATCAGAACAGAATTCTGTGATCCAAATGCTAGAAATTTGAGAGAATTTGGACAGTGATAAATATTTTGCAGCTGACTCACTCTGCTTATGAATGAACTCTGCTAGAAAGTCTGGCTCCCACAATTAAGTGATTTGGAGACCTAATTGCAAGGCAAAGGGGAATTGTAAGCTCCTATTTTTGTGGCAACCAAGGTAATTTTAGATCCTGAATCCAAATGGCAGAACATATGGAAAGTATGGATCCAGATTTGGGCTTACAATGAACTTTGCGCAGCAGAAAAGCCCAAAAGCAGTAATGGAGAGAAGCTTATCCACAAGAACTGAGAATGGCTGAGATGCCAGTCACTGGTGTCAGTGCAGTGGAAGTGCAACCATGGACAATAAGCTGTACAAATGAGAGGGAGCCAGGAGCAACAGTATCACTTAATTTTATGCTGTTCATCACTGGTCTCCTCAGAAATTAGTAATTATTTATTGGAGTAGTAGCCACAGGCTAGAGCTGAGATCAACTTGTTTCCTTGAGTTTGTACCAGACAGAGGTGATGGGAGACCAATGTACTCAGCCTCAGTGGTAATTCTGTACTTGGCTGCTTGTTAATTCTGTTGTTTTTCCTTCACTATACAGTTGTGTAACACTTCAGGGCGCAGAAGGCACTGAAGGATGTGTAGGAGCAGAATGGCTCCTGCCAGGGGCACAGATGGTTGGAGAACAAGTCACCCTCAGCAGCCAAGCTGGGGATTTTCTGTTGGTATTTTTTCCTTTTCCTTTTCTTTCAAACCACAGTTTTAAACTGGGAATAATTTAAACAGAAATAATTGGATCTCTCCCACTCCTTCCTGTGGTCTGTCTGTGTGTGTGCTCTCTAGGCATGCAGTGTGATGGCAGCAAGGCCAAGAGATGTTGTCCTACAGGAGGGAAGGTCTGGTTTTTCCACTTATCCAGAGAACAGGGAGCAGCTCTGCCCTAAGCAATGGTACATCAGATCCTTTGGGGTTGTGCATGGAATTGTGGACATTGTTCTTCCTGATTTTTATTGTTGTCATAATTCATAGAATCTGTGCTAAGTATAATGGCCTGGAGATAAATCTTTTCAGAAACTGGACAGACCCCTTCCTTCCCCAAATACTGTGTCATGCACAAGGCTTTGTACTGTCATAGGACAGCATTAAAAAGACACAGCTCTCCCAATGGGAATTAGGAGGCAAATTTGCTCTGGCAAGGCCTATGCTGGTGCATGGAAAGAAATGGGAGGGAAGAAGGAGAGGCAGTAAGAATGTGCTGCTCTGCCAGTGAAGCAGGGAACAGGCCTTGGTGTGTGTATTTGGATATGTCACTGTCTCAAGTGCTGATCTACAGGGAGTCTTTCGTAGTGGAAGGAAGTTGTATGTGTTCGTGGAAAGCCAAACGCAATGTGATTATTGCTTCAAGGGATAAAATTTCTCCCTATGTGTTGACAGATGTATCTGTGCAGGTTATTTTTCCATTAGCACTCGGGTAGATGGAGGCAGCAGTACCCCGCAGGTTTCCTTGTGGAGGTGTTGGTACACAGCTGCTGTGTACATAAAATAATTTGGAATATGTATGATGTATCCCTGAGTTAAGATGAAATGTGCTGATGTAAAAATATACAGTTAAATATTTGTTTTGTATGTGCATGTATGTGTGTATGTATATAAGTGATGGTGATATATGTAAGTGATGGTGATATCTTACATAGCTTGGTGATGAATGTTTCCATATTGCATTTGTGTTGCTACACTGAGTAATTAGGTCTGATAATGAGCTGAGATTCCTGGTTTTTCTGTTTTTTAGCTGTATTCCTGATTTCCAGCACTTCTTCTGCCTCACACTTTGAGCATGAGTGCTCTGCTCTGCCAGAGTGTGCTGAGCAGGCTCCTGCTCTGCACAGCAACCTTCTTGGAGAGCTTGGGATAGGCCTTGCCTTTGGATGTTGTCCTGCAATAAGCTGCTCATGGGATGATTTTGTTTGTGAGTTTTGATGCCTGCAGATGGGAATATCCTGTCCTGATGGGTGAGTGGGCAGTGATCACTGTCATGTGAGTGCTGAGGAAGGCAGAGGCTGCAGGAGCCATGGGCCACCCTCTGATTTTATCCATCCTGCAGCCTCCTGCAGGATTGTGAGGTGCCATTAGAGCTGCTGTGTTTCTCCCACACTGGGCCACTGGAAAGGTACCCAGTGGATGCTGGTCTGATCAGCAGCTGCAGGAATTGGGGCGAGGGCTGTAGGTACCCCAGAGCTGTGGTGCCTCTGTTCCTCTTGCTGTTATGCAGTGACTCATGAGAATAATTCAGTGTTTCTGGAGGGAGAGTTGAAGGTGCAACGTGCACTGTTGCATTGGAGGGGGCAGCGCACGGGCAGACAGTCCATGTATTGACTTCAGCCATGATGTGGCTGTTACGAATGGGAGGACATGGACCAGGAAGGGGGGGGAGGGAATTTGCCAACAAATGTGCAGACATAAAGACACTGTGGCTGGGTTGGCAAATTAGTTCTGCATAGCATTCATTCCAGTGCTCTGTGACGTAATTTAAAAAAAAAAGAAAGCCTCATTGACCTTGGTTGTGGGGTACAGAGTTCACAGCCAGCCCCAGGACTAAAGCAGGGCACAATGGTGGCATTGCTGAACTAGGCTTGGAAAATATTACCATCCTCACAGGCTAGAGGAATTATTTGCAAATAATTTGGGGTTTGCACTTGCACCCTGGAAATGTTAAAGGCCAGGTTGTATTTGGCTTTGATCAAGCTGGTTTAGTGGAAGGTGTCTCTGTCCACAGCAGGGGGATTGGAACTGGATGATCTTTAAAGGTCCCTTCTAAGCCAAACCATTCTGTGACTCGTTCCTGTGGCTAGGGAATTCAACCAACACATTTTGAAGAGAGGGAGGTAGAGTCCCAGGAAATGCCATTCTAGAGAACTAGATGTGAGCAAAGGATGTATCTATGCTCTTTCTCTAGTGAAGCATGGAGATCCTTATTTCAGCTCCCAGAGATTTTGTCACTGCCAGAAGTCCTTCCTGGGTTCTAGGGAGAGGCAAAGGGGAATACCACAGTGGGAATAGCTGATCTTGCATTGGCAGGGGAAAAACAAGTATAAAATGTTCCCCCTTTCCTACCTGCTAAGAGGTTTCCATTTCAGGAAGGAAGTGTGGGTCTGTTCTGTCATATCTGGGGGTGGGAGAGCCCAGTGGTGTAATTAATGCTGCACGCCTCTGCTCCACGGTTGTAGACTGTAAACAGAGCTGATCAAATGATGTTGTGGGAGAGGAATTGTTTAAAATAAATTTTAATAAATTATAAATAATGTATGACTTGCTTCAAGTCTACCTAGCCTGCCAGTATTTCCAAGCTTAAGAAACCCAGCCTCATATCAGTAATGCTCATGTGATTAACTACGCTGGTGGTTGAATGTATCTCATCCATGTTGAATTTAACTCTTTTGTACAATAATAAGGCTCTAAGTCCCAGACAAAGATTAGGGAGTTGTTGCTTGTGGGCCTCAATAGAGGATGGCTCTTATCTAGAATTCTGCAGAAGCAAAATTCAATGGCCTTTCTGATGTTTGGATGGGAGGGAAGGAGAAGATTTCAAATCCTCCTTTTAACTGATTTGTTTTTCAGAGGCTTGTGGAGTAAAGAAAACTAGTTTAGACATGGGCTCTATTGCTCTGTCCGAATTAGCAGTGCTATAGTATCTGCTCCATGCAGATTCACAAATAGACTGTAAAAAAAGAAGAAATTAGGAGGAGTGAGAGGAGTCAGAAGTCCTTTTGAAGAAGACAGCTCTCCTGGGATTTGTGCTCACTTCCTTGGCTGACCCAGAACAGTGCTGATTTTGGGGCCTCAGCAGAAAGGACTGGAGTGAGCACAACTGGGACTGCATTAGATACTGTGCCGAAGTTAGGATGCTGCTCTATTACTGAACTTAAGAATTCCATTCCCAGGTGCACAGGCATTGCTTTCCTTTTGTTGCCAGAGTGCAAAGTCTTAAAAATGCATGGTTTGGCTAAGATGTTGGGACAGCTGGATTCAGAAAAAAATGGGAAGTTATTGAGCTATTATGGAAAGGAGCTAAATACCATGAGTCAGAAATTTGACTTTAGTGGAAGTTAGACATCTATACATCTTTGTGTCTCAGCTGTATGCCTCTACATTTCCTTCCAACAGGAATAACTGCACTTCGCTATCCCCAGGGAAGTTGTAGTGTGATAAGTATGTAGTGTGATGGAAGCTGTTTAGATAAGCAGACTTATCCAGTGGGGATTTCCTTTATCCTAACAAAATCAGTATCAGATGAAATACAGTACAACTCACTGATGATGCAAAACCCAGCAAATACCTTTTTCATTCCCATAGATGACAGAACCCCTGCTTATTTTTCTTTATTTAAGAGGTATTCAGGAGGCAGAACAAAGCTCTGCTATCGCCTCCCAGCAAGTGACCTAAACAATTTAAGCTGAAACATATGACTCTGAGGAAGTATTTTGCAAAAACAGATGCACAGAAAGTCAATTTCCTATTCATATTTTGTTGTGGCAATTGGTACTTTAAAGAGATGGCAGACTTAAATTAGCTGGAAAAGTGACATCTTTAATTAGGAAAGCCTCTCTGCCAGCACATTGAACAGTTGCCAGTTTCTCAGCATTTAGGGACCATTGATTGCCAACAATGGCAGCTAAACCGCTTCTGGGTAGAAACTAATTGAATTTTCTCAAGTTAAAATGAGGATCTGAAGTTAAATCAAGACGAACTCTTTTGCTTGCTCTATTTTACTTACCACTGTGATATTCTCAGCAGTCCAAGGGCTGTGCTGCATGTTGGTGAATGGAGCTGCCTGGGACACAGCTGTATGAATCCTTCCAGCCTCAGCAGTCCTGGGACTCTGCTGTGGCCGTTCACAACACAGATCCAGCTCTGCCTTGTTGGTCCTGCCATGCCATTTTGGTGGTCATGTTCTCTTCTGGAGGGACTCTTTTCCTGGAGCAGGTTGCTTTTATTTAGTCTTGTGCTGTTGTCATGGGGGCTGGTGGAGCCAATATGAGGAGCTGGGCTGTATCCTATTGCCTGAGCATCCCATCCAAGCCAGTGCTACCTACTCATTTGGGATGGGTTAATAGCCTGTGGGGGACATGGACAAGCTGTGAAACTGGGTTACAAATCTGTGTGGGATTTGCCAACTAGACCTTCAGTGGCACATGGTTGGTGTTGGTCCCAGGTCTGCTCCCTTTCCTGTGAAAGCTGAGGGCTGAGAACACTCTAAGGTGAAGCCCCATGCCAGACTGGAAAAAAACTGGTCTCTGAAGGACTGCTGCCTTTGCTGGCTGCAGTGTGGATGCTTTAGCTGTATTTCTGTGCCACCTTTAGTTATTTCTCCATCTCAGGTGTAGCTTCTCTGAAGCAATTTTAGCACTTCCTCCACCAGTAAGTCCAGGAAGATTTGTCCTCTCTCTGAGCAGGTTCTCTTACTGTTCCTTGTAACCATCCAAGCTGAGTTCTGGCGTAAAGTCAGTTCTAATCCCATCCCATCCTTCCTCTGTTGCTATTATCTGGTCTGAGGGATCATTTCCTGGCCTCTCCTATAAATGCTGCCAGAACCTTTGGCTGCATGGAGAACCTGAGGGGAGCTCTGCTGATAATAATGATAAATCTGAAAAGTTTACGAATATCTGCCCAACTTGTGTGGAAGCTACAAATGCACAGACCTGAACTTTCTGCCTCAGGCCTATGCTTAGAAGAGGAACTCAGAGATGTAATTACATATTTCCCAGAGGGCAAGTCAGTTTCTTATTTCCTTCTTTACGTTCATCCTGATTTATCTCCATTTGCCCTCCTTTCCCTTAGCAGGGGTTTTGGAGGATAGTCTCTGCTTCCTTCATGGTTTGAAATATAACTCTTGCTGGTCTCAGGGGAAGGAACCTGCTGGGAGATGATCTTGTTCTAAGCATATGTGTGTTTATTAAATTTATTCAGCTCTGATCAGACTCTGTTAGTGCTGTAAGAAAATGATTGGGGTTTTGATGTGTCTCCCATTTAGAATCTAGGCAAAACTTTAGGTTTTGGTCAAAATGGAAGGGTTTTTTTTTTTTTAACCAACCTATTTTAACCCCAGGTATCTCAATAACTTTGTTTTTCTGTTAAAACAATCAAGAAAAATTTGGAGGAAGGGCAACTCCTGCCTTCCTGTATAGCCTTTCCTCCTGGAAGAATACGAGCGCAGGAGAAAGGAAAGGCTCCTTGGGAGCAGCTGCAAGGGAAGGGTTTATTTGGAGTACTCAAGAAAGGCAACTTTGTGAGGCATCAGCTGAGTCTCTGGTGGGTAATGGCTTCCAGCTGTTGTCTGGTTTAGCAGTGTGTGTTTAAAATGTAGCCTAAAATGTGGGGTTCTCCATCCACCCAGCCTTGCCTTATGTGTCAGTATGAAAAAAAAAGTCTGTCCAGTGTGTCTCCTCATGAATTATGTATATTTGCTGTCTGTATGAGTCTCCTTTTTAAAAGAAAAAACCCCCCACGACTGTTGGAGTGGGAGAGAACTTGAAACAGATTTGAAGATTGCACAGGAGAAAGAATTCAGTTAAATCTTTTGTTAGAAAGAATCCTTTTTTCAGCAGCTGAGGGTAAATTATTCAACTTTTCCGTTACCTTCTAGCCTTAATCTAGAACAGAAATATTTTGCTTATGAAATGTATATTCTTTCAGGTACTTTACAAGTGGTTTATCCCCATTACAAATACAGTGAAAGAAAAGAAGAAAAGAAGATCCCCTTTTAGAAACCCACTGTCAGGGGTTTTCTGCTTTTTCTTCTCTTTCTAGTGGTAGATAGGAAAAGTACAGAGACTTCTGAAACTATATTTTCTCTGTGTCCCTGTTTGAGACAAATTCAAAGGAGAATATCCCCTGATGGAAAACAGGTCCCAGTTACCCGTCCCCCCACCAGGTTCGGGAAAAAGGAATATTTTCCTCGAAGGAAAGTGAAAGAGAAAAAACTATTTATTTAACAAACACACAGGAAAAGAATAATAAAACTAAATAATAAAAAAAATCTCGCTGTGGAGAGAGAAACCTGGAAATAAAAGTTCCGTCCTCCTGGGTGTGGCTTCTTCCCGGAGCTGGGACAGCTTGGGGGCAAATCCCCCTGCAGGCCGGGGAATGCCCCCCCCAGTACGGGTCCGCTGTTCTGATGTTCTGAACAAGTCCAGAAGAGAAAAAAATAAGGAACCAAAGTCCCAGAAAAGGAAGAAAAAAAAAAAAACCCTCCGTCTCTCCTCTTTCGAAGAAAAACAGAGCCGAGATTCCACTGGCAAGCAAGGGAGCTGCCTCCTCTCCCTGTCTGCTGCAGACAGCTCCCCCCACCAACAACAACCGAACAAACTGAGAAAGCCCTGACCTTGAAGAAATTCCTCTGGCTGTTTTTTTTCCCCCTCCCCTCTCAGGCTCAGTTTAAAGGCACAGAATGGCATAAAATTCATTTTCTGGGCATTGGCAGATGATATAGGATACACCAATAAAGTCACTCTAAGACACTCTGGAAATATTAAAGGACATTTTCTCATCACTGTGTGAAGTGGCAGCAAACATTGCCCATATTTGGAAGTAAAATTTAAAATAAGAGACAGCAAATATGTGATTGAGATGTGATTGTTCACTTAAGTGTTCTGGGAGTCATCTGCGTGGAACGTGAAAGGGACAAATTGCTGGGGAGTGTATGAGCGTTTTAAATGAAGCCTGGGAAAAGTCTACTCAGCTGTTACTAGGGAATGGCAGGAACAGATGAGTGCCTTGAGGAAACTGAAATTTCCTGTGTTTCTGTCAGCCCAGGCACCAGGATGTGGAAGACCATAAGAGTCTGATGTCACATCCTGCATTTGCACGGAAGATGAAGAAAAGGATGGACAAACAGGACAAACATGGGGGTCAGACTTGATGCTGCTGATATTGAGAGGAGAGAAATGAATACTGAGAAAAACTTCATGAGGAAAAAATCCTGGGGAATGTGTGAAGTGTTTCTTCTGGAGAATAGAGAGGTCCTGGAGCAGAAGATGGTGATACTCAAAAAGCCCCTACAATAAGCAGAGCTGTACAAGTGTTGCAAAAGATGGAAACCCTGGCCTCTGATGTGCATTTGAGGAGTTCCCCAGCAAGCAGCGGGACTCTAGACTTTTGATTTAATTTGAGATTTTTACTGTAAAAGAGGTACTATTTTAACTGCTATAAAGCAGATTTCCAGTAGTCAAACCAAGCAAAATGATCATTTTTTTTTAAAAATAAAAATGAAAAGACTGGGGAGATAGTTTAGCTGAGAAAGAGAGGTGTTTCCCTCTCATAAAAGGACAGAGGTTTGTTCAGAGAAGCTGTACAACCCAGCAAAAATGAGTATCAAAAAGCTTGTGGTGCCACAGATAAAGCCTGCCCTCCTTCTGGCATGGACTGTGCTTCCCAAATCTTTGGTCTTCTGCTTAAGTCACTTGGCATATGGGGCATAATTCAGGTTTCTACAAAGGATCAAAGTGATTTGGTGTAGTCAGAGAGGTTTGGAAATAACACAGAGCATGTAAGACGTTGTTAGTAAGGGGTGTTTTTGGTAGATGTTTTTCTGTGCTCTGAAACTTTTGAAGGTCATTGAGTGGGGCCACTGGGGAGGGGAAAAAACCAAATAAAACTAATCATTGGATGAAACATGAATAGGGGTTTAAATGTCAAGAAGCTGAGAAGGCATCTGAGGCTCTCTGTCCATAGAGCTGTCAGAGTTGGCTGGTGATGAAATAAAAAGAGAGATCTCATTAGTGATTGCAGTCAAAGCTGTTTTCCACAATGCTGATGAGGATTTACCTATTTCTTTTGCCCACTGAGTTTTGCTGGTTGAAAATGTAGGATTGATGCAGACTTTCAAGAAGCTTGCTCAGATTTGAGGTGGGCAGTGTGAAGGCATCACCTGTGTGGACAGCCCTGGGCCTGTATAGACCCTGCATCTCTGTGTGCAAGGAATGTCCTGTCCACTGTGTCTCTGCTCCATGTAAGGTGTGTCTGTGTCTACCTCTGCTCATTGTAGGAGGAGAAGTTGAGCTCTGGTGTCATGTTAAGCATCTGTGTAGCTCATCTCCAGCCTGCAAACAGCTCTTTTACTGTTGGGACAAGGCTGTTTGAACTAGTGAGGTTTTCCTCCTTTGCTGCACATCTGACAGGAGTAAAATGCTATGTAGCTACCTGCAAGGGTGCAAGTTTCCATTATCCTGCCCAATTTTATGCTTCTGCTGGGAACACAGCCTTGTGGATGCATTTTTTGCCTCCTGAGATTTGCAGCTAAGTGTGATGCTTTGAGAGGAGGTTGCATGTAAGACATACAAGAACCAGATCCTGTTTCAGTGTTCAGTGCTAAAGCTTTTAGTCTTTCTAATCTTTTTTCCTTGGGAAACTACTGATTTGTATTGCAAATGTGTTTGCATACTTCTTTAAAGTCTGGTTATTTTTCTCCACCAAGTGGTATTCTTAAAGTATAAATGCAGCTACCTCATCAAGAGAAGTTCAGCCATAGAAGGTCATAGAACTTACAGTCAAGAGCAAATTTTAATAAGGTCCCAAGATCCCCGATTAATTCTCCTTTTTTTTTTTTTATATACTCATCAATGCTGGGCCACCAATTGCATTGAGTGTCCTTTAAAAATAATTAATACTGAAATCCCTTGAGTACTTTCAAGGTAATAAGTTTTGAAGTTAATCACAGTAATGGTAAAGAGATAGAACTGCTTTTTTCTGTACTTGTTGTATATAACTATAGGCCCATATAGATAATCAAACATTTCTAGGCAGATCTGGATGGATTTAGAGATTACAGCTGAAGCAAGGGTTGAATTGCAGCTGGATGTTGTTGAAATTGTACAAGCTCTCTTCTTGACATTTTTTTATATTCCAGCTTCCTCTTGCTATTTTCCTCTACTCTATAAAATCTTGTATTATCTGCAGGTTTTGAAGACTTCTTCTAATCTGGGTTGCTTTTTTTGTTTTGCTCCTTAAATAGAGATTTGAGAAAATGTGAGAGTATTACTTGACAACCAAATTATGTTGGAGTGAAGCAAGTTGACTTTGTTGTGTGGAGCTGCATCAGCTAGTCTTCTGGCAAAGTACAGTCCAAGATGAAAGAGTAAAAAATGCTTTATATTTAAACTTCTGGGGAAACACTGGACATGGCCTGACAGTTATAGTGAAGGAATCTTTAAATACTAGTTAATGGAAACACATTCTTTCTGCCATCATTTTTTGTTTGGTTCAGGAATGTATTTTTACATGAACCTGACATGTCCCCACTTGCCAGGCTTGGTGTACTCTGTAGGATGGACTCAGTGTAGGGGCTGAGTTCCTTTCCAGTGAAGACAGATGTGAAGATGGGCTCCCATTGTTTGCCTGGTTCACACTGGCTGCTTGCAGGCGTTCAGTGTGTGTGACCAGATTAGTGCTGGGCTGATTGATAATGCCAGAAGGCATCAAATGTGGGGGTTTGGTCCTCAGCACCCTCTACTTCACTCCCCAGACCTGCCCTGTCACACTGCACTGCTTGGTAATGAAGACCAAGCTGAAGAAATTTGTTCCATTGAAGTCATGGGCTTTTCTTTAGCACTGGGTTAGAGAGAGAACCAGTGTTTCAGTGTCTGCTGTAAATCCCATCCCAGGTGCAGACAGTGCTCTGCTGAGAGCAGCCTTCTCACCACTTTCAGCATCCTACATGATTTGGTAAGTAGGAGTCTGGCTATTAAAAGCAGCTGTTCCGAATGTTTAAAAAAGTATGTTTGTACAAAAAAAGTGTGCTGTAAATGTTTAACATCCTAATTACTTGTGTAGTTAATTTGTTCTTTTTCCTGTGAAGTTCAGCTTTTTCTTTTTCTGGAACTTTGATGTGTCTTGTTTTTAAGAGGGTCTTCTTACTTGTACATATGCTGTAACCTAGAAATGCACACATGAGAAATTCGTCTATAGGTGAGCAAGACTGGATTTCTGTATTCTGCAGATCTAATCAAAACTCATTTTAATAATGTGATTTGTCATACATTTTCTACAGGGTCTAAACCTTTAGACTTTTCAATCTGCTTTCCAGTCATTATAGGCAGATTTCTGTATGAATATTCCATATATTTGCTTTAAAAATCAGTCTATACAAATCCACTTTATGTTTTATTGAGTCCATCCCTGGTGGCTTGCATACATCAGAAATTTCACAACTTAAAAATGCATCTATCCCTACAAATGAGTCATTGATCCAAAAAGGTTAATCTAACTGACTCAAATTTTTCATTGTCTCTTGTTTCCATCTAAGTAGTAAAAACAGTTTTCATTTAGAAACTTCAGTTTTCAAAAGAGTAGGGTTTTGCTTTTTCTGCTGAATGTATGTGCATACAATGTACTCATTTAAATACCATTTCACAGAAACAATTCACAAATACAATTCACAGAAAATTTGAACCCATTGCAGTACTTTATTACCATAAGAATGCTCAGGTTATGTTTCCATTCCAAAGAGATGCATCTGTGGATGACTGTTAATATTTAATTCAACATGAAGTTAAGTACAACAGAATTTAATATTTTTTGAAGTGGTAAAGAAAAGATTTTTAACCTCTACTAATGAAATTGCCATCAATTGCCTTTTTTCTCTTTTCCCCTCCTCTTCCCTTGATCTAATTTGTTTTTACTCTCGAATTTCTTCTGCACTTTTCTTCCCTGCATCTAGGTCCTCTGTCATCTCACATTTTAATTACCTTTTTACTTTCTTAGGTGGATATAGGAGGGACGCAAATGCTGACTTGGAGATAACAGTGGGAACCCCCATGGGCTCTGGGCAGCCATGGCTCATCCTGATGGGCTGGGATCTGCCAGGTTGGGAATTCCCACCTGGACCCTGTGTCTGTGAACTGTGGTTGTGAAGACAGGGCTGCTGGGTCTTTGCTGACCTACTGTGATTGTTTGTGATGGCTAAGGTGTAGTCTGGAACCAGTGCCCTGTGATTGTATGAATTAATACATTTGAAAGAGAAAACACTTCTCAGCTTACACACATCTCTGTTTTACACTGGCAGTGGCCACTTCAGACCAGGTTTTCCCACTCTGCTCAAAGGTGACTGACAAAATCTGCAGAGCAGCTTTGCTGGAGAAATGGAAGATTTGGGTTCATGTTTCCCTTTAGAGTCCTTAGTAGGAGGTGAAGGAGAATTTCTGCTCTTATTTTAGGAAAGGTGATTTCTGTAAAATAGCTGCCTTTCAGCAGGGAGTTTGAAGATCTTACATGAAACGGAATTTTACAGAGGATGTGGCAAAACCTGCCAGTGCAGTAGCAGCCCCTCCCACAAGAAAGAGGGACCTGGTGGGCTCCATTTGGGAGCAGTGGGACCAGCTGGGCTCCCCTGGAGCAGTGCAGATGCTGCTGTGAGTAGAAGCCAATGCTGCCTTGCTGCTGCTGATACCTTTCATTTGCATTGGCGTAGACAATTTTTTTATGACATCTGAATTATTTGCTGCCTCAGAGGTTCTATTGTGCACCACCTGTTTTTCTCTAAACCTAGGCACTGTGTGATCAGACCAAAGCCTGGAGACAACCACATACTGCCATGCCACTTTTATGTGCTGCCAAACTTCTTACAGTGAAGTGCCTTTAAAGCAAGACTGTCAGTATGGTTGGCTGAGTGTCAGAAGAGCCATGCTGACCACTTGTTAGATGCTTGGTTAATTGTGGAAAACCAAGGGATTGTTATCCTCACCTATAAGTTCCTTAACTCAAACATGTGCATAAGGACCCTGGCTCTCCTAAGGTAGCTTTAATCAATACAAAGACTCTTTCATTAATATCAGGAGACAGAGCAACATCAGGGAAAGCTCAGGCAGTTATGAGAGAAGCACAGTGGGGTGGGGAGCTGATGCCATGGTACACAACTGCTGAAGGAAAGGTAAGCTTTCCCATCTGAGTCTCGTTCCATCTGGGGCTAGGCCATTGTGATTGATTACCAACATGTTTGCAAGCGACAGTTGTGTGATAAAGACCTGTTTTCTGTGTGACAGATTTTGTTTCCCCTATAGAAGTGCTTGCTGGTTGGACACTGCTGTCATGCAGCTCTGGCTGAGATGTCCCCATGGATGTGTCGATCCATGTTAGGAGGGCGAGAGGCCAGGAACCTGCTTCTTGGTGGCCACACAGCTCTTCCAGCACACGGAGCCCTGGCATTTTCCTTGCTGTTACTTCCACTCTCATTGTGCTTGATGCTGGCACTTAAATATGCTCCATCCAGCTCAGGGCACTTTTGCCACTGATGAAGTGGATGATTTAAACAAAAATATAAATTGTTCCTGTCCTTCCTGTGGTAGCTTCAGCCTTTGTCCTGTTGATTCCTTAGCAGGTCAGTGGGTTCTTTGGAAAGCAGTGGCTGAGCTGGCCCAACAGTTGGCTCTGTGCTGAAGCAGAGGAGTTGCTGGGAGCAACACATCCCAGTAGATTACATCTACTTTGAAATGCTCTCAGCCCTCCCAGCCAGGGGCCCTGATCTCCTTCCCATGTTTGGCAGAGCTGCCTGCCTGACACACAGCCTGCTAATGTGTCCTAGCAGTACAGGTTCTCCCTGTTTCACGATTTTATACCCTTCCTATGAAACAGAAATAGCAATGTGGATGTATTTATTCAAAGCATCAAGGGAAGGGACCTTTAGCAGCCTGGCTGGCTGTATGACATTTACCTTCTCATGCCTGTCAGGATTTTCATTGCTGAAACGAGGCTTGTGAACTGCTCCTCTCAAGACTGCTTCTTCAGCCAGGGCAGAAACATTGGGGATGCTGGATAATAATCTACTGACTTCATTTTATGTAGTGAGACAATGTCCTAGGTATTTGGGACACTTCTGTGGCTCGTCTGTCATCATTCTTCATCTCATGTTCTTTGGTCTTGTAAGAATGACAAAAGAATCACTTAACTATCTGATTTCATATACTCTTTCTTAGGACAGCATTTGAATGAAAAGTTGATGTTTATATTGAGTCCAAAGTGAGGATTTTTTTTCCTGAATTGGGCTCTAAGAGCTGGATGTAACTGTGTGCAGACTTTAAAAGACTAAGATGTCCCATCTCAGTATCTGGATTATGTATGTATGTATGTATTTATGTATTTATTCTGGTAAGGTCAAAAAGATGAAATCACAGGGCTGCATTAAAACCTTTGTGTAATAAGTGGGAAGACATTAATTACTTAAGTGGACTCAGTCCATTGGGAATGCTGGATTTGAGGCTTTCTAGTGGGCCCTCCTGCCTGTCCCCGTGTAGGCTGACAAGGAGAGGCAGAGCTGTGCTCACTAGGTGCCACTAGGTGCCAGAGAAGAGATGGAGCTAGAACACTCAAGGGGTTTGTCCCAGCTGAAGGTACTGCTATCGTAAAACATGGTGAGGCACGGGAAAGGCTGTGCCTTGAAAGTGCTCTGTTGTGAAATGTTGGGAAGGATGGTGCCTTACTTTCTGTTTGAGTGCACAGGTGACAAGCACGACAGTAAAAATAGGGGCCAGGATAGGATGACAAGGAGGATTTATTTATTTTTACTAACATAGGAGAAAGTTCTATACTGGTTTTGTTTTGCTTATTTGTTCTGGTTTCAACGTGAATCTGCATCATCTCAGTACTTTAGACATCAGTGCCTTGGAGATGTAATCAACAACTGCCTGATGTTTCATTCTCTTTCTGCTCTTATAGAGACTACATGAACATGCAAAATCATACTTATTTTCTGAGGTTATAGTAAAATTTGTTGTGGTTTCTTCCTGCATATTGCTCCAAGCATTGGACAGGATTTCTAAATTCGAAAAGATATTAAAAAAATGAATGTGGCAAAAGAAGTAAATAAAAATAAGGAATGAAGCTTAGCACGTAGGTTTCCTATAATTCTTGTACAAACTTAAGCACTTTCCTTAAGCACTGGCAAGTTTTTTCCAGAGAAGGAAAACACTGCTATCATTTTATTAGCACCTTTGTTACCCTGGCCTTTTCAATCTAACAGCAGAGTGTAGCTTGGGGGAGGGTGTTACAGCTTATCTTCTACTCTTTTGACACGTTGTGCAAAGTAACGACAAAGCCCCACGTAAGGTGCAAGTGAAAATGAGGTTTTGCTGGTACTTGAAAATGCTCTGCTGAAGCTCAAAATTGAAAATTCTCTTTTCTTGAGCTCCATGACCTGTGAGCAACTGGGGGAAGGTGGGAGAAGAAAAAAGGGAAGGGGGAAAAGAAAAAATAATTTTAAGGTTTTTTTGAGATTGTGACTCATTATTCTTTAGCTCTCTGGAATGCCACAAGACTTTTTAAAGCATCCGCTATTTGTCACTTGGCAGAAAGAGGCTGATAGCTTGAGACTTGAATTGTCATTTTATACACAACACACTGACAGATCCATGCAAAAACAAACCTACCGAAATTCCATTTAAAAATGTGTAAAGACACCAAATAAACTTAACAGAGAGCTTGCCAGCACTATTCTTAATTCCGTGATAAAAGACAGGAAAGAGGGAGCTGCTGGAGGTCTGCCTCATATATTTGCGCTGATTTTATGTGCCTGGTCCTATTGCTTTCTAGTCGTTGCCTCCTGTAGTTGTTGTCTCCTAAAAGGGAATGGGCTTTTCCTGACATCAGCTAGAGGGAGGGAACTTGTGTTTTAGGTCTTTGGAGACAGAACAGAGAATCCAACTAGCAGGGAACTGCTTGAAAGCGGGAGTGATATCCCTCATTGAGCAAGGTGTTGTGTCAGTAATTTGCTGTCAATATGTGTCTGAATTTGAATATCCCCAATACATATTTTGGGCATGCCAGCACATTTTCTAGTCTGTGTCCACACATAGTTGGAGGATTGGCTTTTGATTGCATGAATGTCAGCTTGGATGTTTGGACTCTAAGAAGCTGCTTCCAAAATGATCTTTTTCTAACAAGGGCCAGCCAAGGTATTTTAGCACAGAAGGAAGAAAGGCTTCCTCAACATTCCTTAGTCAAAGCAGATGTTGCAATGTGGGGCAAGATATGGAAGGGTCTTACTCACACATTTCTTTGCCCAATGCTTGTATGAAAGTGTCAAAATGTTAATTTGTGTATCCTATCTGTGCGTTTTATTTTTGACTGCTATTTTAAGGAGCTTTACTTTGTTCTTTAGCTCTCATGAAGTATCAGAGACCTTTCTTCATGCTCATACTTACTAGTGCAGTTTTTTTACTCTGTAATTCTCCAAAGTTTTCTTACTTTCTCTGGATGACTTTTGCAGTGATGTGATTGATTGCTTGGGAGTTGATCATTCCCATGAAAGTACTCAATCCACTCAAACTGAAATCTCAAACTGAAGCTGTGCTTCAGTGACAGTTAATTGGGAGTTATTTATATTTTTCTACAGGCAATAGGTACTTCCAGTATTTTTCTTGGAGTAGCATTTAAAAGCTTCAGAGATCGGGTCCCTTCTACATTAAACAACATTTAAACATATTGAAAAAGGGGTTCCTGTTCCAGAAACTTTAGAGGTAAGTATGTTTTTACCGTGAAAAAGAAATCCTGAAAATAAATGTTGAATAATCATTTCAGAGGAGCCAGGGAGAAAATTATTGGTCATTCCAACCACTTCTGGATGATGCATTGCCTTGAGTTTGAAGGGGAAGAGCTTACCTGGCCCTGTTATCAAGGGTGCAGCAAACTGAATATTAAAAAAAAAGTTATGCTTTGAAGCTGCACGCTGTGGGCTGTATCCACTGACTTGACATGTTGACCCTGACTGTAGAGATCCCATGGTAACTCTTGGAATATGTATGCATGTATATGAGAGGAATAAACAGAGCTCTTACATTTCAAGAAGAGAAATCACTGTATCACCGCTTTCTCTCTGACCTTGAAAGGTCTTGAATTATTAAAGAGTCTCGTAAAAGTGCAACCTAGTTTCTAAACCCTGTAACTTTAAAGTGGAATAACCATTTGTGAAATTTAGTTCTGGAACCATTTAAGCAGTTTTTTCTGTATTACTGTAATTACAAGAATTGGATGTTTCTATTGCTTCTGAATGTTTTATCATTTTAATTAAAATTAATAATTTTATGTACACTGCAGTGCTGTGAATTCAGGATACCAAAAGTTTTAACAACTCCTAATACTATTGCAAAAGTATCCTGAGTAGCTGAAATACTGGGGGAGTTTCTAATAGCTGAGTGCCATCTGAGATACTTACATGCCTAAGTTATAGGGGGATCTCGGTAGCTTTTAAATGCCACTGGGGTACAAAGGTATTGTTTACACTGCCTGTAAGCAGAAAGCAGACTCCACTGTGAGACCTGAAGCTGGATCAAACTTGGAGCTGCTTAACATAAACACCTCCATTTGGGCAGCTTCAACTTTGAGAAGATTTTGAAGAAATTATATATAAAGATGGCACCTCCATCCTTTTCCTTGGGTTAGAAGTTTTCCTACGAGAAAAATTTCCAATGTTCGCATATGAGGCAGGTGATGATGGGTTGTATTCTTTGCCCCAGATTTGCCCTTGATACAGTGAGCTGGAATCAGGACTACAGCTGTTTATAGCTTATTATTTTGTATCTCATTTATTAACATCAAAGAAGTGACATGTCTCCCTGGTTCCTAGGTTTGGGTTATTTTATGTTCTCTTGCACATAAGTGAGCTTTATATGCTATAGGAGAAACTTGCAATGGAAAATTTATCCAACCCCCTCCTCACAGGCATGAACCTGTGTCTGTGTTTCAGCAGGTACCAGAAAATGGTTCCGCTGCAAGAGCCATTTGCAGGCTGTGGTCAAAGCTGAACCTTGGCTGTGGCACAGCTTTAGGTCTTGCAAATCCCTTTGAACTCCATTGAACAGGAAGGCCTTTGAATTCTGTGTTATTGTCAGTGTTTACAGCAGTGTGATTAGAGCCAATTAGTGACTTGTGCTTTGTGTGTGCTGTAGTAACAGAGATGCTGTTTTCCACTTTGCTAAATGGGCACAAGGCAAAGAAACTTTCTTTGGACTGTGAGGAGGATCCTGTAGTGAAAGATAGTCCCCCTGCATCAAATACCAATCTCTCCCTGCTGAGCAGGAGTATTTAAGGAAAGCAGGCCTGGGAACGTCCAAGTATATGCTGAGAGGAGGAGCAGGGCAGTTCTTTTCAATGCACATGTGGGCCAGGATCTTTCACTGCATGTGTATTGTGGTTTCACTGGAATAACAGTGCAGGGCAGTATTTGATGGCTGATTTGATTTGCTGTGTGTGAATACAGATGCACTTGCTGCCCTATAATTTGTGTCCATGCAGAGCTGCTTCAGCAAAGGCTGGTGGAAATGGGAAGGGGTGGAAAGGAACAATTAATTTTGGCCCTCAGGAAATCAGCATCCTCTAGATTCTGCTATCCTGACATCCAGTTTTTCTCCTTGTGCATTTGTCACAGATCAAGCCCTGCTACCCACTTTTAAATGTAATTACTGCAAAAGAGGCACTCTCCAATTCTAGGCTCTTGCACCAGGCCAGATCTATGCAAAGGTCCTACAGGAATCCAACCTCCATGTCTCAGGGACAGAAATACTGCCAAGAAGCATGAACTGTCTCTTTTGCTTCCTCCATCTTAATAACACAGAGACACCTTTCAAAGTTAATTTCAGAATGTTCTTTGTTATCAGAAGTAATTTGGTGGCCTCTTAGGGCTAAAAACCACATCCCCTGGATTGTCAAATGCACTTTTGGATATTTGTGATGTGATTTGTGGTATGTAAACAGACAGCTTCCAGACTCCACATTCTTTATCTGGATCTGTAGAGTAAAAACAGTGCAGGTTTTAATTAGGAGATACAGTTAAAGCTGTTCAGTGATGAAAAATTGAAAAGAGACCTGCTTGCAATATGCATGTGCCTCCTTTTTCCTACACGTACTTATGAGCACATCCACTCTTGGTGAGCAGGAGCTCCTGTTCTGGCTCTGAAGGTGGGACTGGGGCTTGGTGGAGCTGCAGAGCCCTGGCACTGAGGGCTTAGCTTAGGGGTGGCCAAAGGTACAGGATTCTTCTATTGAAGGATTCCCCTGCATTTCTGCTGATGGTGGGGACCAGGACAAGACTGTCCTTTGTTGGCAGAGATGAAGCTGGAGCAGGCAGCTCCACCACTAGGGTCTGTAATGAGGATTGCAGAGCTGAGGGCTGTGGCCCCTTCTGGTGGGAAGCACCATGCAGAGCTCTCCTGGTGCAGGGCAGGTGTGTGTGCAGCAGCCAAAGTGTTGGATGGTATGCAAGTCTTGGCAGATGAGAGGCAATGCCCTGTGGCTTTGGACCTGCCCTTGTAAAACTTGCATAGTAGGGGGAAATAGTAACAGTTGGCTTCTGCTCTGTGAGAGGAATTAAGCATAATAATGTGTTAGCCTAGATTGGTACCTGCCAGAGTTAGACAGACTCAAGGCTGGGATAAAAAAAGATTGTCATCTGATTTTTCCATCTGGATGAGACTGCTCAATTTGCCTGCAGACTGTGTCTCTGGGGGCTGACATGGAGTGATGCTGCTGCACTCCCTGCCTTGCAGGGGGAGGCATGGCCAGCGGTGAGATGTCCTGCAGAAACACAGATGCCTTTCTGGAGCATTCTGAGATGTAGATCCAAACATGCTGATGGAAAACAACCTGAAATTACACCCATTGAGCAACTGGTGTCTCTCCCCCAGCTTGCTGCTCACAAAAGTCAAGTGATTTCAGATGCTGGATAGATTTATAGAAAATGTTTTCATCCTGCTTGCCATCAGTTTAAAAACATATTAGAAAGGAAATGAAGTGACTTGTAAAGTATCCAGCACATTAATGCTAAAATGATATGCCCAGAATAGTTTAAAAAGAGGATTTCTGTTTTATATCTAGAAATTAAACTATGCAATTACGACAAAACCATTTAACCTTTGTCCAGTCTACCTGTCACTATCTGTTCAGTCAAGCTTCCCTGAACAAATTGGTTTTATAGCAAAACCACAAAAAGTGATCATCACAGGAACAGTATTTATTCTGATTATCCTCTAGTGGCTAGACTACTGCAAGAGTTAAACCTCATTTGCATCTTTCTGCAAACAGATGTGGCTGTAGAGAGCTGTGGCAACGCAGACAGCAAGGCTAATGTGTAGGGTGGGTGGTATGTCAGCTTTCTGATCTGGCTGGTTAGGCTTATAATTTCCTGCCAGTTTATAACAGCTTTCTGGTTGTTTGATTGTAAAGGGAAAGACATTTTGGGGCTTAGGCAGCAGGGGAATTGACTTACCCGAATGTCCTTCATCTGAACATGATTTCTTAATTTGAGATTTAAGGACTATGCTGGTCTTTCATTTATCTGCTTCAGCCTATGGTTTGCTTCCTTGTATGTTTTATTTTTAACTGCAAGGTTTTACATCCATATTAATAAGTAATCTAAGAAGTATTGTAGCACTAAATAATCTGCACTTTCCAAGTTAAATAATTGTCACAGTTTGCACAAATAGAACTGTCTGGTTTGCTACAAGAGACACAAATATAATGGAACATAGTCCAATGGAAGAGACAGTCTTCAGAATAGCTTTTCAAGGATTCTTTATTGCTTTGAAATGCATTGTTTTTTTGTGAAATAGGCAAATGAATTCAACTTACAGCCTAACGTGGTCATTATTTAAAATCACTGAGTTATTTTTAGTCTCTGACTTTTCCTCTTCATAAGTGGCTTTTTGGATAGACAGCACATATAAGCTGCTAACTAAATTTCAGTTTTTAGGAAGGCCTTTAGTCATATATAGTCAACTAAGGGTCATAAAAATCCTGTTTAATGGGTAATATTTTTTTGCCATGGACTTGATCCATAAATTAAATGGATTAATTAAGTTGAGCTTTCAGGACCAAGGACTGTCATGAAGTTAGGCCAGCAGAGTTGGCCATTTATCAGAGGCAAAAGTTTGTCAAGAAAAGGCAGCCTTTAATGGGTAATTCTGGAGTGCTTGCAAATGAGCAAGTACATAAAAAGTCTAGCAAGGAGTGTCTGTCATCTGATCACGGACAATATAAAAGCAGGTAGATACGTCTGTGCGAAGTCATTAAATTTGCTTATCAAACTTCTTACTGTGAATTTTTGAACTTCAGGTTCTGAGGAGATGAACTGGCTTGTAATGTGAGTAATAGTCTTAGGTATTTTTCACTCTTCACTGAAAAATTCAATTGCTTTTATGTTTTGAGATATATGTACACAGACAAACATATGCCTATAAACGTATGAAATGGTTTAAAACACAAGCTTATTAAAAAATAGGAAAGCTTTTATTGCTTTCAGAGCATTTGGAGGAATTGTGCTCTGCAGGTAGAATTCAGTTCAGAGATTGGAGCCAAACCAATGCATTCCTGTCTTTTCAGCACAGGAAACTTCCAGTGACATTTGTTCTGTTTGCTGCCTACAGGAGAGTTCTGGTGATCCTGGCCTGTGAGGGTCTCACAGCTGGGTGTTGTGAGAAGCTGCATCTGCATGGAGGACCCAAGCTGTCTTTGGACATCATTGGAAAGGAACAGTCAGCAGAGTTTCAATGCCTGCTTACTGAGGGTCAAGAGACAGAAAGCCATAGGTGCTCCATATCTTTAGTTTTTCCCTACAACCCTCAGGCTGCAGAAAGGGGGTGACAGTATTTCTCTGGCAGCCATAGGTGTGATGGCTGATGGAGTTCTGTGAAGCTCTTGTTGTCTGAGGAGCCTCCCAAGGCTGGCATGGTGCGAGTGGCAGAGCAGCAGCAGATCCTGGCTCTCACTGCTCTGCCACAGACCCCTTTGGTTCCACGTGTTCCTCTGCGGATGTGGTAGGAGTGAGCTGGTGTGTGCTTCCCAATGTAGAAAGTGAAGCAGTGCATATAATTGCATCGAAGCTGCATCTCTGTTTTGGTACTTCCAGTTTAGCTCTAAAGCCCTGGCCATATGGATGCACTCCTACAGCCGCTCTGGAGGAAAGCTGAAAATGAGCTGTATGCCAGTGCTGCAAGCCTGTGTAAATGAAACCTATCTGACAAACCAGAAACATGCGTTTTTGATGTACAGTAAAAATAAAATTCTCTCAAGGCACAGAACTTTATGCATGTTCAATTCCTGTTGATTAAATAGTTCTGAGCTCAAAACAGCAAGGGAGTGAGCCAGAGATGTTGGTACCAGGGCAGTGATTGATCAGGAGATGTGTGCTAGAGAAATGTGCCCAGCCATGTGGGCAAGGCCAAGGTCTTCACTGTAGTTTGGAGATGTGGTTTGACACTGACCATACACCAGGCACCCATGAAAGTTGCTCACTCATCTTCCCATGCCACAGCTGGGCAGAGGAGGGAAAAAAATTAACCAAGGCTTCATGAGTTGAGATAAGGACAGAGAAAACAGTCTAAGGGCAAAATAGGCTCAACTTAGAGGTGCAAAGTGAATTTATTACTAACAAAATCAGAGGAGGATAATGAGAAGTAAAATGGGCCCTCAAATACACCTTTTCTTCCCCCAGCCCCTCCCTCCTTCCCACCAACAGCACAAGGAGACAGGGTGTGGGGTTTTTGTCAGTTCATCACCTGAGGTTTTCTGCTGCGTGGCTCAGGGAGAGGAGCCCTTCCCCTGCTATGCTGTGGGGTTCCTTCCCACAGGAGACAGTTCTCCATGAACTTCTCCAGCATGAGTCCACTCTCATGAGCAGCAGTTCTCCCAAAACTGCTGCACCGTGGGTCTCTCTCCCACGGGATGCAGTCTTCCAAGGCCAATCTGCTCCAGCCTGGAAGCAGAGCCCTCTCTCTCCACTGGGTCTGCCACTGGATCACAGCCTTCTCCAGGCATCCACCCACTCTAGCATGGACACCTCCCCTGCAGGCTGCGAGTGGATCTCTGCATCCCTCATGGATCCCCAGGGGCTGTGGGTGGATCTCTGCATCCCCCATGGATCCCCAGGGGCTGTGGGTGGATCTCTGCATCCCCCATGGATCCCCAGGGGCTGCAGGGGCACAGCTGCTTCACCATGGTCCTCACCATGGCCGACAGAGGCATCTCAGCTCTGGCACCTGAGGCACCTCCTCCCCCTCCTTCTCCACTGACCTTGGTGTGTCCATGTTGTTTCCCTCACATGTTGTCACCTCCTCCTCTTCTCTGGCTAGGAAAGAACTGTGCCCCCTTTGTTTTGAGTATGATATCACCATCAGCCTTGGCCAGCAGCATGTCCATCTTCAGACCCATCAGGGATTGACTCTGCTGGACATGGTGGAAGCTTCCACCAGCTTCTCACAGAAGCACCTCTGTGGCCTCCCCCCACCAAAAACCAGGCCGTGCAAAACCATTGTAGGAGAGAAGACCCTCTTTGCAAGGGTGAGAAGGTGCAAGAAGGAGAAAGGACTTGCTCTTTCCTTGAGGTTGTTTAGGAAGGATAGAGAACAGGGTGTGCCTGACCTTGGCTCACTGAAGTGTACCTGAGATGGAAGAGGATGAAGATAAGAGACTGTGATTGGTGATAACTTCTGGATTGCTTCCCCTCCCTGCTCGAGGGAGCAATGAGAATCACTGTCTCAGGCTGTAGTCCAGGGATTTGTCTTGGAGATTTGGGGTAAAAGTTAGAAATGCTCGCAAGTGGTTGAAGCACCTCAGCCATGGTGTGAGCTGGGCTCCCGAGAGGGTAATTTCTTTGTGACACTGGTCTGTGGGTTCTTGATGAACATTTTTAAAATGGTCCTGGTGCTTCAGCTGTAGAAAAGCCAGGATTTTTGTACCTTTTTTCTTATACTATTATCAGCAGCTGTGAAGTGATGCAATCCATATGCCGTATGGAGCACCTATATATAAAAATCTGACATATGGATGTTCTGAAGTTCTCAGAAGATTCCACATGCTTGAGATCACCCACGTGCTGAAAACATTCTGTTTGGGAATTAGTGGTTGAGGTTTATGTTGAATTTCCGAAGTGAAGCCAGGCAAATTGTGCTGAGAGTATTTGTAGCATGGAGTCAGGCCTGAATTATTCTTTTTCATCCCCAGTGGAGTACCACAGGTTTTGGGAAGCATGTGTTTGGGCTGAATGTTTTCAAGGTGTCTCTGCAGATAACTTATATTGGATCTCTTAACCAATTAGATCTGAGCTGTTTGTAGCTCATGGTTTTTCACTGTCATCTCCTGCCCTCCCCTAGTTGGGAGCCTCTGTCTCCATGTGCAGTATAGGAGGGGGAGGATGAGGCACAACCTCACTGAACACCTGGTTTCTCAATGAAGTCTTCAGGACTCGCTACTCAAATGTGTTATTTGGCTGCATAGAAATTAAGGCAGCCTACTGGCTGCGGTTTCTGTGGGACTTGAAGAAGGTAAGGCATTCCAGTGGGTCCAGAAGTTAGTAAAGAACACAATTCACAAGAAGTTTCTGCCTTTGCTAACACTGATTTTCCATGCTGCTGTAGCTCAACATGTCAAAATGTTTATCTGGAAGTTCTCCATGGCTAGGTAGCATGAGTTGGCCAGACTTTTTTTCTTTTTTCCTTTTTTAAAAATCTTTTTTTATCCTGAGATAGGAATCCATCCTTCTGCTGTTGATTTGGCTGATGCAGCAGGGCTGGCTGCCCTAACCTCCCCAGGGAATTCGCCATCAGAGTGTGTGAGTGAACGGCAAGGTGGGCATAAGGCATGGTGGGCATGTTGGCTTCACACAGATGGAGACTGAGGATTAAGTGAGCAAATGGTAAGGAGGAAGGTACATAGGAACTGGAAAGACTTTTTACTTTTACTCACTGTTTAAGAAGCACATAGCAAGTGTTATACAAATACAGATGAGTAATACGTAGTTGGTTGATCCTCCCCTGGCCTCAGCAAAGGCAGATGGAAGTGGGTCCACTTATCTGCTGGGTTTGGGGCTTGTTCAGAGTGAGTGTGAATACAAACTTTGCCTCTGCACAAGGATCATGATCTAGGGAGGGCTTATACCATCCTTCTTCCAGTGCCTTGGATGTGCTGTGCCCCCAGATGTTTTTACCAGTGCCTAAAATTTTCATGCAAGACATCTCAAATCACTCCTGCCTTCTCTGTCGATTTTGTTCTTGTGGAATGGCAGAGGATTGACAGTGATTTGGATCCTGCTTTCTGAAATGCTTTGTTCAGGGCTTCAGTGATGCTGTGATGGGGAGTAGCAGCAAGCAGTATGCTCTGGTGCTTGGTTATTTAGAGGCCCAGATTACAGATGTATGTAAACCCTTTTCTCCTGAAAGAGCTGTCAAGGTGAAGTTAATTCCACTACCAATAAATGTTTGTTGTAATATGTGAAGCAATAGCAGGAGAGTGAGCCTACAGCATGTGTCTGTACATAACTTTAATCTGTAATCAACCTGGAATAATTTCTAGTTTGTAGCTATGTCTTAGTTATTTGCATGTGCCGTGCTACAGTGGATTCTACTTGCTAAAAATCCTTGGCAGGGAAGAAACATTTTCCTGTCTTTTATTTGAAATGAAAGCTGTTCCCTAGAGTCATGTCAGCTGCAGAAATCCAGACCCCAGCACAAGTGTCTGCATTAAAAACTGGGCTTTGGGCTCCATTAAAATACTGTGACTGCACATGTCACAAACAGAGACAGGCAGTGCAGTAGCACAGACACTTGAAAGATTCTGCTTTGAAACAGAGGGGCTTTTGAAACTGTGGGGCTTTTGAAACTGGGGGGTTGCAACCTGGAGAAAAGAAACAGCTGTCTCCTCTCTTTGCTTCTTCTAGCCTCTGTCAGCTTCTGGATTTAAATTTGCTCTGAAATTATGCACTTTTCTCTAGGTAATCTTCCTCCACATTTTAATTGGTAATTGCAGGTAAGCCATAAGGTCAAAGAAATGGAAATGACCTTGTAAAACTGAGACAATGGAGCCAGAAAGATGGCCTTTCAGTTAAAACTGGTGATGGTAACTGCCAAATTTTTGGGAATGTTTGCAAAATTATTAGATCAAGCAAAATTACATACAACTTTTGTCCTTTGAATATAAACAGGGCTGGAGGACTCTGAGAAGAGAATGGCAGGGCTCCAGTAAGAGAGATGTGTATCATGACAGTTTAGTCCAAACTGTGTAGGCAGCAAGGCATGCTGATGGGTTAATGCATCTTTTTCACATTTAGGAGAAAAATACATGTCCTCTTCCTTTTTGTACAAGATGTTCCATGTGTTTATATGTGTGTGTGCATGTCACTCCCATACATAGGTGGAGTGATAGGTGGAGTGCGTGCCCTTCATTGCCTCTAAGACAAAGGTTGGCCTGCTCGTTCTGGCCAGTTTTTAGAGATGACACCTTGCTGTGATGTAGGAGTGCCTTTTATTTCTGTAGCAAGCACTGTGGCCACCACTTGTTTAATATTAAGTCTGTTTTCCATCAATTCCTTCTGGAGGAGGCAGATTGGAACAGAGTGTTTTGGTAAATTTTGCTACTCTGTTGTGGTGTGGCAGCAGCTGTTATTAGGGGAGACTGGATCCAAGGGAACTTTTGAAGTGGAAGGGTTTAGGGTTTATGGTAAAGTCACAGTTCCTGGGGAAATTAATTGATCAGATCAGCTGATGAGAAGTGCTGTCCTCTGCCCTAGCAGGTAAGTGTGTGCTCTGCTTTTAAGTATGTGAGTAGTCCATATTGAACCTGGATTAGAAACTGAGATTACTTTTTGACAGTGTCAAAATAAATTAGAGTAATAATAAACCCCCCAAAAAAGATTAGGATTTAAAAAACTGCAGACTCTTATCTTGCACATCTTCTGCTCGTCTTACTCTTTTTGACCATGGAGCTGGAGCAAAAAGAAAAAAGTGCTGAAGGCTGTTCAGATTTTCAGTGCAAAGGACTAATGTTTTGGTGAGATGAGCAGGAAATAATGGCCAGAGACTTGCAGAAGGGCATTGAGATTTGCATTTATTTTTGAATCTGTGCTTAGTACTGCAAGTCATCCAAGGTCTAAACTACAAGAAATGGCATTGCAGAGACAGAGAAACAGAGATCCCATAGATGCAGAGTGCACTAATCTGGACGTAGCAAGCAGGTTATGGGTGTTATGGATTCTTATTGCTTGGTGTGGGACTGTGTACACTGTTGGGTGTGTGCTTTTAGGCAGAATGAACAATTTTCTCGAAGATTTTCCAAGGTGTTAATCCCAGTAAGGGGGTAATGCTGCATAAGTGCCAATTAACTTCTTGTAACTCTGGCAGCGTGAGAAAGCTCTACTGCAATTCCCCCTCTTCCCATCCTCATGGGGAAAGCAGAGGTTGGGGAAGTTGAGCCCCAAGATTATTGTTATGCTCCTGCAGCCAGTGCTGATGGGATCGTTGGAGATGGCAGGTGGGACCCTGCGGTTCAAATGGATCTTACGCATTAGGGACACCCAGGAGGTGAGTGGGAGTCTGTAAAAGTCTTGCTTTAAGGATCTCACACAGTGTTATAAAAAAGCCCAGGGGCAAAGAAAAGGATAGAAGGCAATTCTCCCTGGCCATGCTCAGCTGCCTGTGCAGCTAAGGGGTAAACTCCTTGCTTGCTGGTCCCATTCCCTGCTTCAGCACCAGGTTTTGTTTGTATTTTCTTCCAGCCCCTGAAGGAAGTGAAGCAGGGCTCATGCAAACAACTCTTTGGTGTGTAGACCAACTATGGGAGCAGAGATGGGCCCTGTAAGGAAATGTCCTTTTGGGTGTAAATAGTACATGACGAGGACCAGCAGAAGCAATCCAGAAAGCAGCCTGGATTTGGACTTTCTGAAAGTCTGCATCCCAGCCTCAGTTCAGGACACCTCATTTCCAAAAGCATTAAGAATTTCCATACAGCTTTAGACTGTCTCCAGAGATTCCCACCCACTCAATCTCTAATTAAATGAAAGAATTTCCACTTTATGATTAATCTTTCTTTTCAGGGAAAGTTGCAAAATAGTTGCAAAAGTAAGACTTATCTGTCTGCTGCTTTTCTTCTGCGTTTTTAGTTTGCAAATGAATGTAGGGTCATCTTATATCATTCGTCTTCTTAGAACTTTCGCCAGTTTTAATTCTGCAAAACGCAATAGTCATTCCTCATACTTATCTGTAAATTGCATTGAATCTTGTTGCAGTCATATTAGGTAGTAATGATTTATATGCCTTCTAATAATTTATTTGATTATGTCAGCTATATTCCATTTCTAAAGAATTATCAAGCTAATGCTCTTGTGTAGGGAACAAAGAAATATTTTCCATAGTTCTTACTTTGCCTTTCTGCACTTTGGTACAGTGCTGCATGTTTGGTTCATTAATACAGTGGTGTGTAAGGATCATGCTGACAATTTATTACAGGTATTTAATGTAGTTAGACCCCAGGTTGCAAAGAAGCTGCATATCCAGAGGTGCTTTCAATGTGGTGAGTGCCAGTGCTTGGGTGTTTCTGCTGTGTGCACATCCCCAGATTCTGCAAGTCTCTGATGAGAGTATGTGTGCCGATCACAGATGAGGCTGATGGCTCTGAGCTCAAAGGAAGGACAGTGAAGGACAAGTAACACTGTCAAAAATCTCAGTGGCAAAATATGTTGGGTTTTCCTCTTGTTTTCCTTATGCCCCAACAGTTCTGTGCTGAGCATAAGGAGGGCTCTCAACCTCCTTATCATCAAAGGGCTGGGTGCAGGGAAGTAGCTAAGCACAGGTTTAACTTTAGGATTGGAATTATTCCCACAGATTTCTGAGGCAACTGTCCTCTCAAAAATAAATAAATAGGAAAGGGGGCTGCTGAGGAGGGACAGGGAGAGAAAAGTGCAGTAGGACTAAAGAAAAATGATTCTTCTATCTGGTATGTCTCATACACTGGAAGGTTTCAATATCTCTGTTCTTGATGGACTGTCTACCCTGTTTTCTCTCCCTTTTGGAAATGTGTGCTTAACTCCTGGATAATATGCCTCCCATACCAGCTGACAAAACACAAAGCAGTAGGAAGAAGCTTCGGCTCTAGGGGAAAACGCTTCTCTTCATGAAAAAATGATGCAGTTTTTCTTTCTTTTCCTTGACTTATATATTTAGAGAAGCACAGGATGGAACAAAGCATTGCACAAGTGCAAATAGCATCCAACTTTTTTTCCTGTCTAGAATTTCTCTTTGAAAAGCAGTAAGTTTCTTTCTGGCATAAAATTTCAATTTTTGGCAGTGTTTGAATACTGCTTTTTTTGTCATTTAAAAGTAGTACTACACTGCTGAGACATTGCACTTTTGAACAGGATAAATATGGTTTTCTTAGGAAAAATGCTTGTAATTACTCCAGCAGCCAAATTGTTGCCTTTTCCAGAGTTCAGAGTACAGGCTGGTACTGTGTGTGCCTGAGAGAAGTAGTACAACTCAAAGGGACAGAAATGAAAAGGTGGAAAAACAGGAAGATATTTTACCCAGTGCACAAGCACCTGGAATCATGCAGAAAATCAAACAAGAAATTACTTCCCAGCAAGAAATTAAAGCATCCAAGCAATGAAATGAATAATCAAAGAGACGTATGATACCCTTTCCCTTTAAACCAGGTTTTTCTTCTCCTAAAGCATTTGAATTTTTGGAGAATTTGAGTCCTGACCCTGTAAACTGCCTTGCTCCCAGCTCTGCTCTTGAGTGGCTCAGCCCCTCTGATCCACTGAAACTGGGGAGCCTGGGTCACTGCATCTGCCCCCTGGTTACAAAAATACACTCCATGTCTCCTCATCAAATTTTTTGTTTCTCATTTCTTTACCATTTCTTGTTATTGCTTGTATTGCTGTTATTGCATTAATTCTACCACGGAGTGTCACTGGGGTTGGGAATGGGCCTTCTTAATGTCTCTGTTCATATGCTTTTCAACATTATTTGCTTTTTAACATTAGCAAAGACAGCTGTGTGCACACAGAACATCTGGGGGCCTGCTGAACTGTAAAACCTCCTGACATCGATGTTTAATTTGCATTGATGTATTTTCACTTTTACTTTATACCTGCTTGCAGTCTTGCATGTCTTTTGGCTCTTTGCTGTTTTACAGATGTCAAGTATACCCTTGGTTTTCTGGAAAGCTCTGGTGTGTGAATAAGGGATTGTTTCCAAAATTGTTCCCATGGCTGCTGAGGACTGTTGGTGTTTAAACAGTCACTTCTTGTTTGCTGATACTGCCTTTTTAAGTGTTATTGTTTCATAATGGTCATTTGCACTTGTACAACCTCCTTGTCAAGAGAGTGGTTGATGGTTTGCTAAGAGGCCGATTTCACCCAGATCTTTTCGCAGACATGGTTATTAGGGAATGCAGCAATCTTCTGACAGATTTTCTACTCTATTAAGCAGCCACATCATCTCTGTGAATAAAAGTGCCTGCTTTTATAAGAGTTGGCTTTGGTGTCTTGAGGCCATTTGGGTGGTTACAATCAGTGCTATAAAGCAGCTGATCCTGCAGGTGCCAGTTCTCTGGCTATCCCCAGATGCTTTTTAGTGCATATCTTCAAGTGCCATGTCTGGTACCTTCTTTGCCTCCCTGTGTAGAGGGGCAGTTCTGTTAAAAAGGCACAGTAACTCCAACCATTCTATGATTCTGTGCATCCCATGGCCTCCTTGGGACCCGTCAGCTTTGTGCAAGCAAGGAATTGGTCCCCTGGGAGCATAGCTGTTTCCCCAGAGCACGGCTGGTTCCCAACAGGGCTCTGCTTTGGGCCCTTCCAGTGGGCAGTTCTCTTTTGCCCACAGCCTTCTCCTGAACCACTGCATTTGCCTGTTGACTAAATCCTTATTTCCTTGGGTCTGTAGTGACTCTTTAATGAGATTAGGACTATTTTTCCCAGAGATGTGAAATATTTGTTCCCCACACATGTTGGTCTTTTGCTTATTCTTGAAGGTGTGATGTAACCAAATTGCTTCACTATCTGTTTCTGTTCTGTTGTTGATTAATCTGTTTTTCTACCAGGGCTCTGTTATGAGAGAAAATTAATATTACAGAGAAGATACTTGTTTATTTCAAATATTTTGTTTCCTTTCTCTTTTGGGAATACTACTATAAACACCAGGAAATCTGAATTTAAATAGCTAAAGTATTAGTTTAGCTGTTCCAGTTGCTTGTCATTACACTTGAGAATAGGGTTACAGCTGATTATACAAAATACCTGAGCTATACATTTTACATTCTCAATCAGCATATTATAGATGAACTATGAAAATCTGAGATAGCCTTTTATGATAATTGAGAGAGATTTTCCTTGGAGTATGCAAGACTCTTGAGAGGAGCTGAATTGCTTGTCTGTAATTCTGTTATAAGCTTTACTGGCATTTGTTTAACATGCAGTTTATTGCTACTGAGTATTTTTCTTATGGCTTGCTGTCTAAAGCTGCACACTCAGAACGTTGCTCTCCGTTTTGATATCCTCTGCGCAGTGGCTTGTTTGTTAAACCAGTCTGAAGCATCCTCCATGATCTGACTCATGTGCAAGGCAGCAGTGCACTTACGTGAAGAAAATGTAAATTGTTACTGTCTGAGTGGGCCCCTTCAGCTCCCCACTTGACATCAAGGGTAATCAACCAGCCTGGGGCCCAAATACAAACTGCCTTAGATTTCTCCAGCCCTTGTACTGAGCCCCTTGGGCCATCCCACACCCAAAACGCCAAATACAGCAGATCCCTGGTCCTTGGCTTTGGAGCTTTGAGGTTGGAAGCTCGGGCTTGAGTCACTTCTAGAGGTCTGGGCTGTCCTGTCCCCTGTGTCAGCAGCATGGGTGGATTGGATTGACCTGCTCTTGCCCTGGGGGTGTCAGTTCTTTACAGGTGTTCCCCCTATAAAGCTGTGTGGGGCAGCCCCAAGGTGCTCCCTGGTAGTAGAAAACCAGCACTTCTGGCAGTTAAATGCTTTTTTAACAGGATGAGGGAATTTCATGTGCTGGGACTGTGCAGACAAAGGCCAAAGGAGACATTATATTTGACTGAGAGGCCCATCACTGCTTCAGGCCCTTCACCTTGGGAAACTGGCTGAATGCACAGCTTGTTCTAGCACCAGGAGGCAGAGCTCTGCCAGGGATGGGGGCTCATGCAAGTACATGGGACAGTCAGGTGGCTGGTTGGGGACCCAGCTCTTAAGGAGGACCTGGCTCCAACCTCATCATCTGCAGAAACTGGACTTGACCAGAGAGATTCTCCTGGATTTTTACAGCCCCTTACATGTCTTCCTCTTCAGCTCTTGCAGAATTACTGCAAATAAAAGTGAAGCCACTCTGATTACCTGGTAGAGATTCAGGTTAAATTCAGTTTCAGAAGAAAAGATTAAATATTAAATTCTCTATTTAAATGAAGCAAGTGAAGCACTAATGCAGTAAGCTATAATTTTTGCAATTTTGCTACAGAAGGTTCAGTTTGTCCCTGGGTAGATGAGATACAGACTGGAATACCAGACAAGAAATAAATGTCTTTCTGCCGAGATTTATGGCAATAAGTGAAAAATTGCAACTCATTTTCTTTGCTGGCACCTGTTACCAGGGTTGCTTTATGCTTGGCTGTGGTTGTTTGTCTAAACTCACAAGAGTTAGTTTCTCTATGTCTTTAGGATACACTGTCATGTTCATTAGCATGGGAGATCACTGCTGCTCCTGTCCCTTCCCTCGGCATTTTAGTAGAATATTGCTGGAGAATGCCAGGTGAGATGGGAGAATTGCTTCTGCCAAGGGGGTGTTGTGGGGAACATTGGGGCAGCAGGACATGTATTGTGCCTCAGTTTATGCACAGGGATTTACAGGTCGGAGAGCCCACCTGAGAGCTGGTGTAAAGCCCTTAGCTCTGGTTTGGTTGCATTGTGTTCAGCACAGAGAGTCTCAGTTCAGCCCCCTCAGCCATGCTCTCTGCTTTAGTGATTGCAGAGACAGCCTCTGGGGCATTAACTCCGGAGGAGATTTCTGTCTATTTATCAAAATGGAAATTGTATACCTTGGTGTGGGCTGCAATCCCTTCAGAAAACTCATCTTTAGTATATTTCCTGTGTTTAAAAACAAACACAAATTTCTAAAATGTTCTTCGGTTTTTCACCTCGGCATTTCTCACACAGGCATTAATCATCCACTTCTTCGTTTAAGTACAGAGCACAATTTATTGCAGTGAAGAAGTGACTTCTCATGCCTGGTGAAAAAGATGAGTGGATTTTACGGTGAAAAAGTGTTCATTGACCTGTGTGACACTGGTGCCGTCTGTGTCAGGGTTTTGTTGGAGTTAACCCCTGATAGTTCACTTTGCAGAAAATCCTACCTTACACTGCAAAGATACAATGCTGGCTTTAAGGTTGTTTAAACCTAGCCTGGCTTGGTAATCATTAGATTATCAAATATGTGCTGGCCTGGGTTGTGCAGGGCATGACTTTGTGGAGTTTTGAGGTTTTTTGCCTGCTGCACTTTGGGGCTTATCCCAGTGAGCCTTTGTACTGGGTATGTTTAGTCCAACGTGCGGTTATGAAATGCAGGTTCCTGCACCATTGGCTTAGCAGTGTATCAAAAAGAGATGTCTAAATATTATTCCCCTCCCTCTGGAAGTGATTGGGTGGGTGGCTGGATGAATTGTTCATTGGGGTGCGTACTAATTCATTTCACATCACTGATATAAATTTTGTGCCAATTTTCCGTCCTAAGCTGTTAATTCTTTGATCTTTTTCTTTGAACTGCTTTCTTTTCCTCCGATTCTTCTACTGCCTTTTTGGCTGGAAAGAATTACTTAATTCTTTCTTACTAAATTCAGATTCATTATTACAGCTATTCAATCTTAGGGTGTGTGCCCAGGTAGTGTTCCATTATTTGTGCTGCTTGTTCTTTACCCACTTAATCCCTTCCAGCACAATCTGCCTCTTAGACCCATGGGATGAGCCCACAGCAGCAGCAGCAAGCTGGACCTGAACTTAGCTTTCTGTGCAGTCCTAGGCTCAAGCATAAGGGTTTGGAAAGGAGAGGTTGTTTCTGATGGGCATGGACTGTCTGGCTGATCAGGCTCTGGAGGCAAGGTCCAAAATCCTGAGGAGGCTGAAGCAGGATTTGTTTTCTGTACTTCATGTGTTGCCACAAGCAACCTTGGTGTGTCATAAAGCAAGGTCTGTTCTTTGGATTTTGACCTGTTCTGGTCAGCTCTAGCTACAGAGGGGTCAAGCACAGAATACAGTCTGTGGCTGCTGGAGCACCTTTGTGCTCCTGGGCAGCCTTCCTGTGTTTCAGCTGGAAGCCTCATATGATCAACACAAACATTGCTAAATAGAAATCTCAAGGCAGCAGGTTTGTAGTGGCAGTGGGGGGAAGGTAGACGTGGTCTTAAATTTGCAAAAATCTTTGGTAGCAGTAAAACTGTGGACCAGGATGTTTAAATATTTAACATGAAAACAACAGACTGGCAATCTGCAGTACTGCAAACTTAAAAATTAAAATGCCACCATGTTTAATGGAGTTACCAAAAGTAATGATAAAAATGTAATTACTTCTGATACAACACATATTCTATTAAGTAAATAATATGGTAACTGTTAACTGGCTTGGGTAACCTAGGTAATTTAAAATGAGTTGTATTTCTTAGAGGTCAACATGGCAGTGGATAAACAGGCAGGATAAACACTAGTAATTGAAGTTGATTATCAACAAACCCAAAGCCTTAGAGTGATTATGGCCATGCTGCTGGGGTCTGTTTAACTCAGGTTTGACATTGAGATCTCAGTTCCAAAAAGCTGTTAGGTGACTGGATGTAAGTGTTTATGCAGTTTTTCATATCTCTTGTGTGGCCTGAATGCATTCCCACTTTGACTCCATAGGTACATAAGTACAGCGGGAACAGTTTATTTTCAGGTTCAACACAATTTATTGGACACAGTAAGAAAGCCCTAACTTTTCTACTTAATTTCAGACTGTTAATATTGAGAAGACACACATCTTTCAAAGCTACTATTGAATTTGATGCGTAACTTCAGTCAAGACCCAACTCGTTTGTACAACAGAAACAGTATTACCAAATGACAAGTCAGCTGCCACAACAGAAACAAAATAAAGAATAGTTTTCCATAACTTTTTTGAGTTAGGAGCCCACAATTTCCCCAGATTTTTCTCCTCTATATGGGGTTTAAAAAAAATCCCAACACTCAAAACACTGAAAAACACAAAAGGAAATAGACATGCAACATTATTTCTGGCAGATCTTTTTAAAACACAGAGAAGTCCGATGTGAGATAAAGCAGCATCAGACATGCTAAGCAAATTTCAATTGACAAGTGTAACTGGAATTGAATTCACTGAAGCTGTGTCTGTAACAGGAATGAACTTGGCCAGACCATTACACTCTATTTTAATAAAATAATGAACATTGATTGAGTCTCTGCCAGGTGTCACTGCATCCTGCAGCAGTAGCCAGAGTAGGTAGAGGTGCAGTTGGGTATGTAGCAGGTGGTCCTGCCTTCCTGCTGTAGTGGCCTCATGGGGCTGCTCTGCCCCAGGGTTCAAACCACTACCAAGCTGGGCTTGGTGTCAATCTGGGGCTTCTCTGTGCTGAGGCTTCCCTGGATTTGGGCTGGGAAATGGGCATGCTGGGGCCACCTCTGTGACTGAGGAGGGCGTCAGTGTTAAAGACTAGGTTTTGCTCTGAGTGTTAGAAATGGGGGGATTAATGTCTGAGCTGTCTGTATAAATGAGAAGAAATACCTTTTGGAAAGACTAGAGTGTTTATAGTTTGGTAGCTGTTAGACATCCTAACAGAGGTTGACTTTCTAATGGACTTGGGCATTAGTAAGAGGAACCTATATAAGTCTGCTATGGAAATGCTGAGTATGGAATATTTATTGTTAGCTGAGCTATAATCAGAGCTATGGGAAGTTTAAAAATAGTATGCCCTGCTGGGAGAAAAAGGTAAGAATATGTATAATATACTGTATTTATACCAACAGCATGCTTTTTTCTGGCAGGTGAGTTTTAATTATAGTGCATTACACACATGGCACAGATTTTGGAGATAGCTACATGGCTCTGAGGATGAGGGACAGTGTTGTGTCTGGGAGGATGCTTGGGAAGGTGTGGGAAAGCCAGCAGTGGCTGTAGGCAAGAAAGGGGCAGTGGGTCCCTGAAAAACATTTCTTGTGCTACAAGGCAGTGGGATTTAAATTTAGAACTCATATGCGACCCAGTGTCAAGTCAGAAATGTGTGGTTGAAAGTGTATAATCAGCTCCAAGTGGCTGCCTTGTAATTCTCAGGAGTGGAAACTGGCCTTGGGCTAGCTGCCGTCTCTGCTGCATCTCTGCTTGAGTGAACTTTAATTTGGCTCTTTATCAAGAAACGCAGTGAGAGAAGGAGGGGAAAAAAGATGAACACAGAGTGAGTTGCCCCAAATAGGCTTTGTATGGATAAAGGTGTTTTTGCTGCAGACTTTGCAAAGAGTCCTGTGTGCCCTCAAAGAAAAGCAAAGTCCTGTTACAAAGAGTAGCGGGAGAGGAAGGGCCAAGAGAAGCTCAGACAACTGCTCAATTTCTGACTTTGGAAGCTACTTCTGACTTCATTGGTTTGAATGTGTGCAGAGCACTTCCAAAAATGAAGTGACATCAAATTGGACTTCTGTAATTGGGGGCCAGTCTACAGAGCACTCTATACTCTATTCAGGGCTTTGTTTCCTTAAGCTGCTGCCAAAACCAAATTGAGCATCTCCGTGAGCATCTGCAGTGGCACTAATGACCAGTGTGCTGTGAGCATGCAGAGCTGTCCAGGGAAGGAATAGGGACATTAAACACTGTGTGAAATTTTGAGCAGCTCCTGGCTAGGGAGTTTTTTTGTGATGTTATGATGTGAAGTCTTCATTATGAGAAGAGATTATCGAAGTTGTGAAACTTGGCAAACCTCATCAAGTTTGCCTTGATTATATATGAGTATATTGTAATCTGCCACACTTGAGACCAGGGAATCTTTTGAGCCAGCAGTTTTTCACAAGTCTCAAGACAATGTAAAATTAAAAAAATATTAGTGACAAATGGAAGTTTTATCTTAGGCCAGTTTACAGTCCTGGGACCTATGAATTTTGGAACAATGTATGTTGTGGCATGTGGTTGGTGGTAAAGTGCTGCAACCTTCCCAGAAGCATCTCCCAAGAGGCCACTCTGGTCGTGCCACACGTACCTACACAAACAGACAGACACACAGACACACACCAGGTGGCAGATGCAGATGACAGCAACAAAGAGGTGGGAAGGGTCCTTCTATAGAGTTCCTCGGAGGTGTAATCCAGCCACACATGAAGGAGTCCAGGGACAAGGGCACAGAACGATGGAGGGTCCAGGTTTAAGTATGGGGGGCAGTAGGGGCAGAGAGAGCATCAGGGATCAATGGCTGCAGGGCCATGGGGTGGCACAAAGGTGGGAGCGGGGCCAGGGAACCAGTAGGGAAGTGCCAATGGTGAGGCAGGGAAGGGAGAAGATTCCAGGACTGAGATATATATGGGTGAGAAGGGGTGGAGGGGCAACCAGGGGAACAGAACTGGGGTATATTTGAATAATGTAACAAGGCATCCTGAGAGAGGCCTTTAGTGTCACCCTAAACTGAATGTTGGTTTCAGGGAGCAACCTCCCAAGGGCCTCCTGTATCATCCTGAGTAGGAGGCTTAAATGCTACTACAATGTGCTGTTGACTTCAGGAGGAGATGCTTCAGTTTGTAGGTGCTAAGCTTAGACTTATTCAAAGGAAAAAGTTCATTGTCAGTGAACCAAACAGGATCTGAAACTCAATTTGCTCTTAAATGAGTCAAGATACTTTTTGTAGTTGTGGTCTGGAAATTTAGCTTTTTATCATTTTCATGGGTTTAATATTTGATATTTAGCAAACTACAAGTTTTGCACATGTCCATATGTTGACAGAAAACATAAAAATTTATATGAAGTAACACTGAATAATATAGCGTCTGACTCCATTCTATTTTCCCTGAAGGAATATCAAAATAATTTTTTAAAAGGAAACTGGATATAAAAATAATGGTTAGTGAGAATTCATATATCTATGTATAGATCTACTAGAAAAACGTCTGTTTTCCTTTTTTCCAGGAAAACAAGGGTGACATAATCCCACTATTTGCACACATACAGTGTTGGTGGCCTAGAACCCAAGCATGAAAATAAACAGAAATTCAAGTAGCTCATCTTATTAAAGAGAGTGTAGCTTGTAATACTCAACTTCAGAGAAGTTCAATCAGACAACTACAATCTCATCTGTGCTGTAATCTCTTCCCATGTGGGTTTTTTTCCTTACGTAGCGTGTAATTGTTTTTTCTTCAAATCATCAAAGTGCTTGAGAAGGCAGAATGTACTGAGACTTTCTAAACAATAGAAAGAGTCTGTCTGCCTACCTCATCTGGTGGTTTCTGTTGAGTCATGGCATGACCAGTGTTGGTAGGAGAAACCTCTGTACTTCAATCTGCCAGAGTTATAAACCTATACACAAGCTGTGTCATGTCTTTGCTGCACATTTTCACACCCTTGAACAGTAGAAGAAAAAAACCCCAAAACAAGCTATAAACTTTGAAACCCCAAAATATCAGGAAGGAATATGCATGAGTTATTTTTGAAGTATTTGGCATCACCTCTTCTGTTAGGGAGAGGGTGGTTGTGAGCTTGTGAGAGGTGCTCTGATGGATGCTGAAGCCTGTCATAAAGCTCTTTGTTCAAAAAGAAATCTTAGCTAATTTAAACTATTGGAAGGAGTGTTTAAAAATAAACTTAAACAAACTTTTTCTGATCTCAGAGGCCTTCCTTTCTCTCCAACCCTGGCTATTTACAAAATTTTCTTTTATTGAAACTAGGTGAGTGGCTACAAAAAGCTTATTTTTTCCCCTTTTTTGACATTCGTATTGGAGGAGAAAACTGTTAAATTGCCTTTATTTTAAAGCTAATTAGATCTAGTAATGAAGTCTTTATTCCTGTATGCTGTCTCTCTTATAACTATGGAAATTACATAAGGTGGCTGTCTGGGAGTTTGGCAGGCTGAGAGACATGGCCTTAAAGTTGAGGTCTGTTTGATGTAGTTGCATCTGTGCAGCTCTAGTGCCCAAGCCAAACTGTCCTGTGCTCTTAGCTCACAAACAGGATCTGGTGCCTATGGAAGGAACCAGCACTGTCACTGAGTCCAAAATCATCAGCTGCCTCTGTGTCATGGCGTGAGCCATCTTCATTTCCAGGTCAAGTGTAAAGTCTGGAAAAAAGGTTGCTCATATAGTGAAAAAAGGTTAAAAAAATCTCCCAACTTACAGTGCTGCCCATTGCTCCTGGGCTCTTCACTCCTTTAGCTGTGTGGACCTGCCTGAAGGTACACAGATCCCTGATCTCCTTGTGGGAACAGGAAAAGAAAAAAAATATAAATGGTGTAGTGGGGTGAATATGTGTGACTGTAGCAGACCACCAGGCTTTGATCTTTGGAGTTCCGTGTTTATGAAGGATGGTAGTGAATCTGAGAACCCTGATACTTCTTTTACTCAGTCAATAGGAAATGAAGCTGCCACTTTGAGCAAGTTATTTTAAAGCTGAAAGCTTTGAAGGTCGGCCCCAGTAGAGTGACATTTTAGCCAAGGGCACGAGAGAAAAGATCATTCTGTTAGTGAAGCAGGGAGAGTTGTCACCTTAATGGAGTTGTAAAAGTAGAACAAGACACAATGGAAGTGAGTTCCCATATCCAAGGAGGGAGTTTATATTAAATCAAGGACAAAATGAGCAGTGAAGAAAGAAGTGTGAATGCTTCCCTATTATTTTTGGTCATAAAAAGTAGTTTTGCAGTTGACTTACTTTTTTATTAGAATTAGTTCCTGTTTGTAACCATAATTAAAATAAGCTCTAACTCGAAGTGCTCTGGATCCTACAATCTTGTCTGACGTTGGCTGATTCAAGGTTTATACCTTGGATATAGGACCTGTAGAACACTGTTCATGTTAAATGCTCTGAAAATGCAAACAGTACACAAAAGGGAGTAATCTAGTAGTGAAAATACATTGCATGTGCTTGAAACATCTTGGTTCCTTGGGCACAGGTAGAATCCCCCTTAATCCCGCCTGCTTTACTGTAGTCAAATTTGTTTAAGGTGTCTTACTTGCAATTTCTTTTCTATTAAGGAGAGCAAAAAAATTCTTGACTCTGTCTTAGTTTGAAAGACAGGTCTGCTAAGGAAGGCAGAAACCTCCCTTGGAATAGAAAATGCAACCCCCTCCCCTCTGAATTATTATAATTTTTGAAATCAGGCTTTCAAGCAGATATATAGGAAATGGGAATAACAGTTCTTTACTAATGATTATATAAACACATATATAAAGCAAGGCAAACAAACAGCAGTAACCCTGGTGGTGATACCAAACAGAGCAGAGTCCGGTGCAGCCTCTCTGGGCTGTCAGGCAGCGATGTTCCCCCGCGGCTGCAGGGGGCGCTCCGGAGCGAGCTCGGCCCTCAGGAAATGGCGGAGGCAGTAAACTCACAAACCCCTGGGGCAGAGGGGAAGGACCCTCGGGGACAGGAGGCTGGAGCAGGAGAGATGGATCCAAATCCCGGGCTGNGGCTGTATCTCGCTCCCCTTTGCCAGTTCCAGTCCCGCCCAGTTCTAGTTTCTGCTCAATGAGAAAAGCTCCAGGCAAAAAGAGGGCCGGGCCCTTCTCTGTGGCCATGTCCCTTTGTTTCTCTTAAGTACCCAGCCATTTGTTCCCTAGCAACCAAACATGGGGAAAAATTCCTTTAAGAGAGGAGAGGGGAAAAAAAAAAAGAAAGAATGGGGAGCTTCTCAAACTCCAACAGACTCTTACCCAATTTAATTTTTGCTTTCAGCTGAAACATAAGCTTTACAGACACATAGTTTAGTGTTTCCAAAACACAGGTGGGGTTTTTTTCAGGCTTTTAAAAATTTTTAAATTGTTGTTTGTATTTCAATTCTTTAATACAACCCTCTCCATAGAGGACCATGGGAGATGTGAGAAACATGGATTAGGATGAAAGATTAAAATCATCTCCCTACTGCAGATCAATGCACCATCTATTGATACTCCTGCTGGTGTATATGAAGAAGCAGAATGACTTTGATAGACTGACCAGTCCTCTTAATTCAGCTCAAACTCTGTTCTGTGTTCCCTATGCCACATTTCTCTCACAAGCATTACTTGCTTTCAGGGCTCTGCCTGTTACCTCTTTGTGTAGCAGTCTGTGGAAATGGCAGCTTCTAACAAGATGAGCAAAACCAATATTATTTAGTACCTGTGCTTGAGAATGGGACAAGCTGCCTTCCAAGTAGCACCCACTACTTGAATGGCTTTCCAAGGTACCCACAGCCATCTTTCTTTAATTGTAATTAATGTTTGGAAAGGACTGTCTTCATTTGGAGATCTAATTATCTTAAAACAAATTATCCTAAAACAAAGCAAAAAATATTATTTTAACAGGAATATAAAATCCCTTGTTTCAGAGAAGAGAGTAATTCTTTATCTCTATTCAGAAGTAGGAGACTGCAGTTCTAGGTATGCAGAGCATCTTAAGAGCCTTAGACAGTAAATAAAACATCTGGGAGATGGGAAAAGCTCAGGATCCAGCTGCAGGGACCTGAAAGGGTCAGATGTGAGAGCTGGAATAGTTCTTCATCCCAGTATTATGGGACCTCCACAGGGAGGTGACTGAAGAAACTTGCTGTTGGCAGATTGGATTCTGAGGACTGCAATGTCTTCCTGTCTGTGTCCAGCAAAGTCTGGCTTGAGCACTCAAATAGGTGAAATTGTTGTTTGTGTTTGCTGTTGTTATCTCTTGATGTAGCTGGTTTTAAACAGGCCATATGAAGTCATGTAGATCTTGGAAAGTACTTGCTTATGCTTTCTGTATCACTTAAGGATAAAGGTCTTGTGCCTTCTCATAATCAGGCTGTTTGAGTGTGAAAAATGTACCTTCAGTAGTCTACTAATAGCTTGTTCTGTTCTTAATAGTCCTTTAATCTTTGCTTCTTGTAGGATTAATTATTAAAACTCTCTTCGTGCTCCTGACTCCAGTTGATATAAGGTATTACCTTTGTGTTTCACTCAGGCACTGGGCACGTCCTCCCACTCGTACACTATTGCAAGTTGAAACCAGCCTGTTTTGGGGAATTTTGAACAGAGGGAGATAGGCACATGCTGTCCTCATATCACTTCCTTGCTACCTGCTGAGACTCATTGCTTTGAGGGCTGTATAAAAGCCTGGTTTCACATGTTCTGCTCTGGGTGCAGTTTTCCATCATCTAATAGCAAAGCAGGGACAGCACATGGGATTTTTTTTATGCTGGGAAGAATTTTAATTGATTGTAATCACAGAAGTAGAGGGCTTGGCGGGGTGGAGGGTCGCTGGTGATTAGTGATTGTGCTACGGTCTTGAGCATGGCATGAAGTTCCTGGAAAAACAGAAAAGTGTGAGCTGTGGAAAAAACTTATCGGTGATTTGGTGTGTCCACAAAACAAGCTGGACTATGGAGAGTTGAGTTTCAGAGGGGAGGGGAATTTGTTTTTCACAGCATTTACTGATTACCCATAAAAAAAAGAGAGAATGGGGTTTTGAGATGAAAAAACGATCAGATCCTGCCATAGTGCAGCATTTCCAGGCTTGACATATGTGAATCCCCATTCTTGAGAGAAGGTCTGTGTGAATCTCCCAGGGAATGGTGTAAATGTCCTGCTGGAATTGAGAGAGGTCATGTTAGCCTATATGTTGGGGTTTTGAAGATCTCTAGGAGGTGATTCCCCTCTGTTAGAACTGTGTGCCCGGTCACATTAGTCTGTTTTTCAGGGTTTCTCCCTGCATTGCTCTTTGCTTTGACCATTTTCCTCTTTACAAGGAAATGCTGAGGATGAGAGTGTTCTTATGTGGTGTCTGCTTTAGGACACTTGGAGGAGTTCAGACATCCTGATATGTGCTTTGAAAAGAGCCAGAAACCCAATTGCTTGCTGCTTACACATGTAACCTTGCACAAGAAAGGCTCACAGGGGAAAGTGAAAGAACTTAAAGGGAAGTTATATACCAGTTCAGCTTTAGAAGCATTAGACAGCTTTCTTCTTCCTTATCAAAGAGTGATAATCAACTTTCTTCTTAGTGACAGAAAGAGCTGTAAAATAGTTCTTTTCTCTCCCACCCTGCCTTTTTTCTTATGAATTTCTTTAAAGTTTGTTTTCCTTGTATGTACACAGCTGCATCACTGTGTGACTTGATGGAGAGACTTTTTCCTAAAATAACTATGAAAAAAGTCTGTAAAGCTTTTGTTGTCATACACAGAACTGCACTTGCTTACTATTTTAATATTTAGCTAAAATTCTGGGGTTTTCATTTTTAAATAGTTCATGCAATCAAGATATAGGATAAGGAAATGCAATGTAAAAAATTTAATCCTGAGAGGTTATTAATTCTTGCAATGAAACAAACTCTTGAGTGTAAGTTTTTTTTAATGCACTGGGAAGTGATACCAAAGAGAGAAGTACAGGATGCAGCAGCTCCTTGTCTAGATCAAGCTTAGGTCATTTGCTTGGAACTGAGAACCAGCCTATAGATTTCTCCAAATAGAGTGTTTTCCTTAAAGATATTGCCTGGGTCAGGTTAACAAAATCAAATGCATTACTTGATTTCTAAGTGCAGCATATGTGAAGAAATTTCTCAGATCTGTTCTGAGAGCTATTTAGGTGTCTTAACTCCCTTTGCATTTTCAGATCAATGGGAATTAGGTACCTGAAGAACTTCAGAAATCTGGTTTTTAATTTACTCTTTAAGCAGGGGAATGAGGACTTGGTGCTGTGGGTCAGGTCCTTCCTTTTCAGTTTTGTTCCTAGCAGGTTGGTATGAGAGTGTAGGAATGAACCCTGCAGCTTCCTTTGGAGTTCAGGGGTGTGTATGTGTCCATGGTCTGGGCCCCCTGTCCTCTGCCCTGGGGCTTTTCTTCCTTTGGTTCATCATGTTGGAAAAAATGCAGCAAGAGATCTTCTTCAGCTGTTTCAGAGTTGTTTTTATTTGTCTTATCAAAACCTCGGAGGGAGAGACAGCATCCCCCCGAGAACACCAGGGCAGAAAGGGCAGAAAAGGCAAAAAGGGCAATGGCTGCAGATCAGCAGCTACTTTTATATCTTACTAACAACCATTCAAGAAACAATACGTATCTTATTTTCTTTTCAACACCAGTAAACCCTCATCTTATTGATATGTCTTTTCAATGCTAACTTTTTTCCACCAACCAACACACCACAGGAACTGGTGTCAGAGAAGAGAGGAAGAGAATGAGGAGAGAGGAGAAGAAGAAAGAAGGAAAAACCACACCTAAAAATCTCCATCTTGTCCCTATGTAATACATAGAGCAAGATCCTAAAACTACAACTAAACTATCTGTGGTACACTAAACAAAAATCTCTTCACCTCTCTGGTGCATTCAGGTTCTCCCAAAAGTGGAGGGAGCTTCTCCAAAAGCCTAGGTTGCTGGCTAGGACACTTTTGAGGAGCTCTGGGGATATAAAGAAACCACGAGAGGAGCAGGAGAAGCTCTCAGGCTTCCCTGGACTCTGACATGTATGCATTTGAAATAGGTTTTTTTAATGTTGCTTTTGTGTTTTCAAACAACTCCCCTTTTTGAAGAGGGGAGTAAAGCCATGCAGTAGGATATGCTGGATGAGTCCCTGTGCTTGGCCTCCCATACAGGTGAGGGTGTCTAGTCGATTTTGTGCTTATCCTGAGAACGGGACCCACATTAAGACACATCTTGGTAGCTGATTTTAGTTAAAGTCCAAATTGCTATAAGGAATTCATTATTTTCTGATGGAACAGAGTTCTGCTGTTAGGAAGTGACTGCATCAAACTAATTACACTATGAAGATGCAAATGTATCATCTGAAGCCTGGGCTTCAGCACTCAGTGCCTCACTGATTTTTACATTGATGCTTACACCAGAACTGGAGGGTTACAGGCCTCACAGGTCAAAATAATCTGTATGAATTTTGATCTTTACCATTTCCCTTTTATTAATAGTAGGGAAACTGACTCAATTACTATTGCAACTAAATAAAGAAAAAGTATGTTACTCATTGATACATTATGGGAGTGAGCTGCTTCATGGTATGGGTCAAATGTCTTCTCATGGTCCTAAATATGAACTCCTTTAACAGTCTGTAACACTTCTGTATCTGTTTTATTGCCACAAGTGCTATCTCTGATGACCAGAATGTCAAAATGGATTCATTAAAACACAAGTCTTCTGTGTAAATAGATTTAAAATAAGTGAGGCAGATGTAGTAGGTGGCCTTTTTTTTTCTACCCCATAAGGTCATGTGAAAGAGATAATCTAAGATAAACACACAACATAGCCTTTAGCAAGGAAGAATACAGCAAAACTCAGCTCTTGATATTCTACAGCCCTATTGCTCTCAGTGATCAGTACTGGATGATCTCTTCCGTACTCCTCCCTCCATAAGGACTGTACTAGTTTGAAATCAAAAAAGTGGGAGATGACAAGTGAGAATNTCCTCCCTCTGGGCAGAGCATCTCACAATGGGATGGTGAGTCATGAGATAAGGTACTGATGGGCCATTAACAGGAGGTAGTCCAGGGGGGAGTTATCTCTGAGTCATGGGACCAGGCATTGATGGCCCATTAACAGCAGATAGCCCAGGGGGAGTAGGCAAGGAAAACAACATCTGGTTCCAACAGCTCATGAAGATGGTAACAGAATATACTTCAACCCAGGACAAGGACACCTGCTTACTTTGCCTATGTGACCTTTTTACTTTACCTTTCTATTATATTGTTCCCTCCAAGGAGGGGATGTTTTGCAGAAGCTGTACCTGGAAAAAAATCCTACATTTAATTTCTTAAAATTAGTAAAATGTTTGGGTTGATCATCATGGCTTTCAAAGCAGTCAGTAAGGTTTCACCTGTTCACCAGAAGGAGAAACTGTCACCCTCTGTGTTTGGTTTTGTTTGAATAATAACCATGGGAGTTTCTTGTCCCTGATAGATGGGGAAAATGGGAATTTAAAATCATGCTAAAAGTGATGGTTGTTTCAAAATATTCCTCTGTGTGTTTTTCAGAAATGTAGCTTGTGTACAAATTCTCAAGGTATCATGGTAATTGGCAATCTTCCATCCGTACTCATCCCTGTTGTTCAGCAGTGCTTTCTCATACTGCTCCATATCCCTTTGGTATCTGCCCTGAATTTTGACCATGCGGAAGGTCAATTTTGCTGTTATTTACATCCATGTGTCATTCTTTGTCTTACTATAATAGCAGACATGAGGGGTCATCTGGGTGTTACACTGCAAACAAGAAAAAAAAAATTACTTACATCAATGGGTCTGAAATATAGAGGAATAAAACAGTGGTGTTAGTGCCTTCATCTTCTATTGATAGAAGATGATGAGGTAGGCAGGGTAGCACTGTTTTGCATCTGCCCTTGTTGCAGGAAGCAGTGTGTCAGTGTAGTGGAAGAAGGTTCCCCAAAGATTCATCAGCCAATCTGCCTTTTCGTTACCACCTTTACCAGGAGAAAAGGTGTCTGTGGGACAGCTTCAGTCACATCATTCAGGTTAATTCCATTTGAAGGTTTATCATTGCTTTCCAGTTGTCTAATGTTGAATGAACAAAGCATCAGTGTAGAATCCCTTCTATGACAATGGTTTTCTGCAGCCCTGTTTTGAGAGGTGACAGGGGACAAGTTGGGTGTCCGAGAAGAGCCAGTGTGGCCTAAGTCTGTATCAGTCAGTCATGACTGCTGATGTCTTCTCAATCCAAATATGTTTTTTGTTCACCAGCCAAACATTTTGTATTACTGTTTTTATTGTTGACAGTGTTTTATCTATGTCTTTATCTGGTATGATTCCAGGTAGCTTTGTTTGCTCTGGCATATTAACTGGTGTGATTTTTTGTGCAGCAGTTCTTCATCTATTTTGACATGTGTGTCTGTAATTTTAATCATTTTTTCCCAAGACCAGACTGGTAGAATCTTTATTACAGTATTTGTTCTTGAATTGTCTGTGTGAGCCCCTTCACATAAATTCTCTTTCTGAAGAGGCTGAACTGCCCTCGTTTTCTGAAAAGGAAGATTTCATTTATATATATGCTGATGGAGTAATTTATTAAAATGCTGGCAGTAGTCAGTCACTTGTTAATTGTTTTTGTCACATTCCAGTGCAAATACCCTGACTGATATCATGAGTTTGATGAAGTGATGCACAAACTGAGAGAACATTTGCTGCTATCTTTGCAGGGCAAGTAGAAAAAGAGCAACCAAGACCCAGAGATCCAGACAGGTGCAGCTGTTTTGCTATGATGACATAAGAAGACAATCTGAGTGGGGAGTGACATGGAGGTCTCTGACTT
>VZTN01007192.1:135688-214168 GCA_013400515.1 Erpornis zantholeuca | reverse complement strand
GTCTTTTCTACGTGGTGACCACAGTTTGGACAGGGATGAGCTTTCTACTCTGAACATTACGGTCCAGTGTGTGGCAGAATGGAGTCAGCCACAGCTAGGCTTCTAAGCATTAACTCCATACAAATGTTAAGTACTAATATGTAGTAGCATAAGGGATTGAACAAAAACAGATGTGTGGAGAAACAAAGAGATCTTGTGCTCAAGGGTTTTAACAAGGGACCCCCCAGGAAACAAAGCGAGCACAGAAAGGGCATCCTTAAAACAATGACTGCAACAAATAAACTGCTCATATATGAAGTGTTTGGCAAAAAAATGAGCCTTGGGGCATGTCAGGGAGATCCACTGAATAGTTCAACTCTGCAGACTCTTTCGATTAAAAAAACCCCACCACCACTACCAACAACAAAAAAACCCCCAAAAAACAGAAAGAGAGAGCATATTAATATATAATGGCTATAAATCACTGGATCATTCAATTATTCATATCCATGCAACCCCCCTGCATTTATTCTAAGAGAGAAAAACCAGACAGGATTATTTCTCTTAGTTGTTTTTTATTATAAGCAATAGAGAAACAGTGGTAAATGATCTTTGTTCAAATGAGCATTGGTAGTGTTCATTTATTTTGAGTGCTTTACTGAGTCAGTTCACTGGCAAAATTTTTTAAACAATAGCATTGACCTTTCAGCAAAGGGCACAAAATATTGGTGGGAAGTAATTTAGTTTTCCAAATCATGTATTCTTGGTGGACAGACACATGCTCTGTAACCTTGAGCACATGTCAGAAGTTCTCCCATCCTTCTGTGGCTTGCAGTAGTGTCATGGGTAGGGATTATTCAGTGAATAAGTGCAAATAAAAATAAGAGGAAGCCTGTTAGCATTCATGCTGAAAACTTCAGATTAATTAGATAAATGTTTCAGTATGAATTATTTGCTTATATCCTTGTAATGGGACAAAATTTCCTGCCGATATAGTTTGATTGACTTCAGGGAAGGTGATTTCTCTATAATACAGTATTGGTTCTCATTTGCCATCAATTTTTATCCCATTAATTCTAAATTAAATGCCTGGCATTAGCCATTATATGGCAGTGGCTGGCTTGCCAGGTTTGAGAGTGTGTAGACTGCCAGCTGTCATGGTGCTCTCAGAGTATGCAGCCTTCAGCAGTAATGCCATCTCTGGAGAGAGAAGTCTGCTGGGAAACTTCAAGAATTAATCCCTTCCTACCTGTAGCAAGTCCAGGATCCCCAAAATGTTTAATTGTTACTGGTATCCCTCAGCTGATGATTCCTTGTCCTCCGGACTTTGAGGAAACTCCTCATCTCCTCATGCTGGAGCAGTTGGGTAATGTTTGTTGAAATGCCTCTCTGCACCTGGGAGGGGAAGCAGGGCATGGTACATATCCTGAGCAGGAGAGCACTCATTCTGTGTGCCTTTGCTTTTGTGTAAAGAAGATCTTTAATTTGCTATTTAATGTAGCAATTTATTTGTGAATTATATAGCTCTACATTTCACACACTCTGGTTATAGTATCTGAATTTTAGTCAGCCATTTCTAACTGCTGCTACAGGTTTTGGTGTTGCAGCAAATACCTCTAGCTCCTTCTTCTACAAGTAGGATTGAGTCTTCATCTAAATCTGGGACACATTGTGCCCTTTTTGTTTCACTCATCTTAAAATTTGATGACTTCTGCTAAGAGAATATGGTGCTGAGCTAAAATATTTTTGGTTTTGAAGTGGCGGTTTTTTAAAGAGTTCTTTCTCTGACTTCCTGGGTAAACAGCCTTTCTCATTACTATCACTTCAGTATCTTTATATGCCTACTTACAGCTTCACATATTTATTTTTGAGTAATCAGCAACATAAACTGTATCTTTGGGGTATTGTTAACAGGCACTAAGGGGGCCGATGCAGAAATTGTTGGGGTCAGGTGGACTCTTTTAGTTGATCTTTGTGAGCCTTGTGTAAGATTGATAGAAGCGCAAGAACACTAAGTAACTCCCTGTCCTCACTGCTATCAGTCTGAATGCTGAATCTCTGATTATGGTTGAATCCTGTCAAGATTTCTAGGAGAAATTACTGTAATGGCCCTTGCAGCCTGGGAGAAATAATTCAGAATTTGTAACTTAGTCATTACTCTGGGAAACCTGCTGCTTTGAACCTTCCTGTGCAGCCCTTCCCTGATGCCATGAAACTGTCTCCAGTTGATAACTTAGCTTGAGTTGCAAACTCTTATTCATTGCTCAGTGAAAACAGCCTAGAGACTAAATATTGGCGTTTTCTTCATTTTATGTGTTAGTTTATCTGTTTTGTTGTTGTTGTAGTACATAAACTGTGTGGAAAACACTTTCAGAACAAGGATTGACTGCATTCTTGAACCTCACAGGGTTTAGCTCTGAGAACACTGAGGGCGAGCTTAATTTTTGAAGATGAGTGAGCAGCAATGCAATCACTCACTAGGTATGCACACTTACTCCTGCACGATTGAAATCTTCAGTCACAATATTAATCATTTAATTGAAATACACAAAGTGCTGGTAGCATTTTCATGGTGCTCAGCTTGTTCTTCAAGACCTGCTTATTCCTGCCAATAAGTGAGTAAACATGAGGAGTCTTATTTTCTTTCAGGTTGAATTGAGGAATTGTCACATGAGTACATAAACACAGCCCAGTGTATCCTGTGTGTTTTGTTCCCCTCTTCTGTCTTGATACAACTGAAATAAAACATTCTGTATATACCTCTGTTGACTTCTATCACTGATCCCGTCTCAGAGAATGCAGGCAATGTTGTTTAATTAGGATCAGGAAGGACTTCTAGTCTGCCCCTCTAATCATTACTAAAATTTTCAAAGCCGTTTCCTCTAAAGTTCTTTGAAGCCTGGTTCTCAACAATCAAGTTAAATATGATGGAATTAATTTTGTAGATGGCCTCATCATAGAATGCATGATAGCATCAGCTCTATGAAGAGTATTCCAGTTAGTGTGTTAATTTTAATTATATGGAAAAAAGGTCTGTTTTACCCTGATAAGTTAGTGCTTATAAGGTCATTGCTATAGATTTTTTTGGATGTTCTCCAGAGCAGGTAGAAGGTTAGCTAATTTTAACATGTGAATAGAGAAGGGAGTATTATTCATACCCTCCCCTCAAACAAAACTATTTAACATTGCTTGGAAGAGAAAATTATAGGCTGCAAACAAATTATACTGTTCACACCTAGACTTTACATGGGTCTTTAAATACAAAATGATAACCACTTTCTCTAGTATTTGCCATAGCAACTGGAAAAGAGTAACAAAGATGTAAAATGATATATTGGTGACATTGCTCTTGCCTCATCCTTTGGGTAGACTTTCTTTTCCTCTCTGCTGCAGTTGAGTATCTTCTCTCCTATGCAAAGGCTTTCCAGCTCAGAGCTGCTGCAGGGTACTCACGTGTCTTTGTGTGCCGCTGCTTTCTGAAACAGTTCCACCGACGTGGTGTCCAAATCCTCCCTGACCAAACAAGCCCTTTTGTCCAGGCAAGAGAGCAGCTCAGTCAGTGCAGCATGTGAGTAGCCTCTGACTGAGGATGAATCTTCCCCTGACACCATGGCCATGAGGAACCTTCTTTTCCTTGTGACAAGTGGGCTGAATGCCTCAGTAAACTGAGGGAGACAGGAAAAGTTTGCTCCCATGCATTGTTTAAAATTGGCTTGTATATTGAGGTGCATTTTGTTCACTTACAGAATGAATGAATGAATACACAGTATCCTGATCCTTATGGATGTCTTCCAACATGAGGTATCTGATGATCTTGTGGAAGCTTTGTAATAGGGATGCGTTGCCAAACAGGTGCTGCTTGTATGCACCTATTTGTTTTGTTTTTTGTGTTTGCCGTTAATTCATGTTTGATAGTATTTCAGTTTGTGTTCTTGGCAACGTGGGGTTTTTCCCTACTAAAGACACATTGAAAGTATTGATATTTACAATATAAAAGGTACTAGCTGAAATAGGAAGCTTCATTTCTGAAATTCCAGTGTTTATAAATTAATTTTTCTCCACTGCAGACCACCAAGACATTTAGAAGTTAAATATGTGATACAGTTATTTTGTCATAGAATTATGGACACTAGTAAAATCAGAATGTTTTGTTTCTGTTTCTATGGTATTTTAATTTATGACTGTAGGAAAAGTGAAGCATTTTGGCTACCTGATAAACTGAAAATTCAGTATCCTTGACACTGTCACAATTAGAAACTAGGGAATTTCTGTTCTGAAAGACTAAGAAAAGTATTTTATTTGGCCAGATCAGAACACTAATTAATAACATTTTAAAATGCCATTGGAACCTATGCTTGCATAGCATGCCTGGGACTTCTATTCGACCTGAACCCTTGACATTGATAATATCGTGTACTCTTAAGTTCCACAGGTGGATAATGCATTCTATCAATTTTGTAGTCTTCTGATAGTCTTGAATTTACCCTTGATCTTACTTTATGAAAGAGACTGAATGGTAGACCTTGATTTATCTTTGCTGTACCTTTTATCATATCGTCTTCTTTATTTTCATGTCATCTCCACCTTTGCTTTTTCTTCTCTGATCTAAGAAGTCCCAACATCTTCAGTCTCTCCTGATACAGAAGAATCAGCATGACTTTAATCACATTTGGCAACAAAAATTGCCTATCTTTGGAACTTTTATAATCCTGCTACATCCTCTTGGAAGTGGTGTGACCTGAATTAAATAGAACACCTCATTCTTTTTTATGTGCTCTCCTCCCCTTTGAAGTACATTTTGAACATTAGTACTTCTTTCTTCTTCCTTTGGTTCCAAGAAAAAGATGTATTCAGCAGGGTAGAGACAGTATCTCTTTTGAATGGGAGATTTATTTTTCCTTGCAAAGACTTTGGTCTTGTCACTTGAAATCAAGTGGAAGACAGTGCCAGCAGCTTGCAAGTATTGTACCCAATGTGAAAGTACAAGTTCCTTTTGAATAATGTATTATTTATCATGCATTAAACTATTAATAGAGTGAAGAGTCTAAGATTGCCTAAGACGGAAGTTGGGAATTTGGTTGGAAGGAAAAGTGCTGTTGTTAAGTGCATTTTCTTTGACCCACATTTTTGAGGATTCTGTTGTAGTTTTGGAAATGGATTTCAGTTAATTTGGGGAATGAAGGAAGACTGTTCATAATTTCTATATTTATCTTCTGAGCCTGAATGTCCTTACTAGCCACAGCAAGTGCATACAAGACGACTGGTAAAAATAATTCTCTAGCTTTTTAATGAACAAAAGAATAAGTCAGACTAAAAATTCTCTTATTCTTTTGTGTTTTGTGTTTGGAATTGGCCATGGTTGGCCACCAATATAGCTTTTACTTTTTCCAGAGCAAGAACCTCCCCCACTTAAGTTAAAAGACTGAGTCCCCTGCAGAATGCAAAACCTTGTAAAACCAGAGAGTCAGTGCCTTGCAAGATCAGTCTTGAAAATATGCCCAATTTTGCTGTGTTTCAAGTTAGTTGCTTGCACTTTATGTTGAAGCATATTCTGTGGAGGGCCTCAGTTGACCTTTTATGGATGTTGGATGGCTGTTCATGGAGATTTACCCAAGCATGGAAGTCGAAAGAGAAAAGTGAAGAAAAGTAGATACTTAAAACTAAAAACATTGCAGTAAAGTTTTACTAACACCAGAAACAGTGATTCTGCCAGCCTGGAATGACTCCTTATTCAGCAGGGAGGCTTTGTTGAAATGAGACCAAGGAGGAGATGAGGATCCAGCCAAACTTACAGGACTGATCTCTGAGGAGTATCTTAAAAGCCTGTGCTTACCCTGTGATTTATCTAGTCAAGTTTGACAATGCTACAAAGATGCTTTAATTTTCCTGTGTCATGATAGTGAGAAGGACAAATGATATCGTGCAGAAAATGCCTATCCTCCCCATCTCATCCATTTTAACCATGTGAACTTGTTTTTAATTGGAAAAAAGATACAGAATTTTTTTTTTCTTCCACAAAGAGCTTTCAAGTGTAAGGAATTAGTTGTGCATCCCTTGGTTTGCTTGTTTTAAATTTCCAGTAAGTGGATCAGGGAACATGATTGATGCATTGTGTCCAACAGAACCATTGGACATATTAACTGAGGAACTAGTCTGCACCATTGACTAACCTCATTCTGGGAGCTTTAACTGGTCTGAAAGGATAGGAATGGAACTGTGAAAACTATCTTGACACTTTGTCATTTCTTTTTGATGCTAATGGGGTTAACATCCTCCTCTGCCACCATGAATTAAAAATTTTTATCAGTTGCTTTTTAGCCCACAGGGCTATTAAATGGAATTATCACATGCAAATTAAGCGCCTGTTAAAGTCTCTTGAAGTTTTTCTCTTACTAAAATAATTACACAAATGTATAAATTGAAATGTAAATCTTTGGATGGTAGCATAGACCACAAACAGGAAATAGTATGAGTGATAAAAATAGTAGTCACGGTAGGGAAACAATCTGTTTTCTCCAGCAACAGCAGCCTGGTCTGGAACTGTCCCTCACATGCTTGAATATTTAGATACCTACTGTTAGGTATTACATTGCATTTAGGTTGGAACAGACCTTGAAGATGATCAAGTCCAACCATTAACCCAGCACTGCCAAGGCCACCACTAAACAATGTGCCCAACATGTCAACATGTCTCTAAACACCTCCAGGGATGGTGACTTAATCACTTCCCTGGGCAGCCTGTTCCAATGTTTGACAAGCTTTTCAGTGAAGAAATGTCTCCTAATATCCAATCTAAACCTTTTCTGTGCATATACACACATCTACAGACAGATTTTTGAGGTGTACAATATTAAATGAAGATCAGCAGTGTCCCAACCCTGGTTTGACAGACAGGCCAATACCTGGGTTGTCTTCTAGTTCCAGCCCTGTTTTATGTTTCTCCAAAGGTATCTTACATGCATTGAAAAAACAAGGTGAAACAATATACCAGCTTGTATTTGATCAAGATGATAAACTGTTTAAACTCTGCTCTTGAGTGTTGTTTAAATTGACTGAATTAAGTAATTCAGTCTGTCTTGAACATGAATGACTTGTGGTTTTTTGTTTGTTTGGGTTTTTTTTCAGGAAGCTGTGTGTGTGAGAGGCAATTTAATAACAGGTCATGTCGAAACTAATCCACCTTTCCCTTAGAAAACAGGTTCCAGCATGTGGTGCTGTCATCACTGCAGGACTTCTTACAGCACAAAGGCAGCTTCCAGTGCCTGTGGCCTGTGGGTAATCTCTCTCCTGTACTTCTGCCTCCAGGGCACTTGTCAACATTTTGTACTTAGCATTGCAATTCGGTGAATGCTAATTACCACAATAGAGATGGTCCTTGTATGCTGATTAGGACATGTCTTTATCCCTAACCAAAGTAAGATTGCATATCACTGTCAGAGTGTTTAAGCTGGTGAACTTGACTGATCATTCCAACATGTCACTTGGTACCATGCAGCATTTTAGTACGCTAAAATTGATGTAGATGACTGTAGAAACATGATGAGTAGGGCTGTATGAACCTTTCATAATGAAGCATGAAATAGGATGGAATTCTCCTGGACTCCAATCTTGCAGATACTGATTTAATGGAGCAATATCCTCTAGTAAAAGAAAATTGAAGCCAGTAATAAGCACTGAAGCTGACTCTAAATTTGTTGTCAAAACTGGTTTTGAATTACTAAGGAAAAATGAAGAAAGTGGTGGGGACAATATATATATATCCACATATACATATATATATATATGCATGTTTGTATTCAAATATAGTTGCCTTTCTAAAAGAGGAATTTCTGCCTATGTTTTATTATTTAAAGGAATTTTTTTCGTGTTTTGCAGAAGTTATCACAGGAGGGGAAAAATTGGCAATTTCAAAAAAAATTATATAGAAGTTATTAGGGTAAAAACAACTGGTGAAAAGGAAACTGAAGTGTCCTTAATAGTATGAGTTTTCTTGAAATTTGTAGACTTAGTACAAAAATTTCAAACATAAAAGGATACATTTGAGTTTAACTGTTTCGAAGTAGCTTGTGGGGAATATAGTTCTGTGAAATTTATATCAAGTTGTCTTTTTTTTTAGGCAGAGAAGTCTGAGTGTCAAGTGAGTCAGCTTATGAACTGTGTGTCAGACTGTATTAATAAGTCAGAAAATGAAAATAATAATTAAAAATTATTCACAGTGTCTGTGGGTATCATATGTGCTTTCACTTGCCAGAGCCATCCTTCTTGTTTAGGAAAACGTGGAAATAAATGGTGAGATTAAGAGAAACATGACAACCGAAGATACTGGCATTTATGGCAGATCTGGAAGGTGACTTCTGCATGTCTTCTCCAATGCAGATGGGGGGAGTTGGGGACATTGTGGTGTGTATCTGAACCCTTATCTTGGCACTCTCTTACCCATACAGCTCTACCTGGCTCCTGGGTGTCCTTGTGGAGTGGCACCAACTTCCAGTGGAGGCTTCTCTGAGTTCCCATGGAGGGGCTGGGAGGTCATCTATCATGGAGATAGATCAGGGTGTATTTTCATTTCACCTTCCTTTCCCTGTCCTTCCTATCCTGATATTTATACAACAGATAAGCAAATTTGAGGCAGGAAAACATTATATTTTTCCTACTTGTATATCAGTCCTGTTAATAAATATTGCTTCTCTTGTCAGGGGTTTTAATAACATCTATAAACTGCTTGGTCTATATTTAAAAAAAGGATGAAAATCTTGTTATGTTGTTTTTGCTGACCTTCCTCCTAAAAGTGATGTGAGTGATAATAGATAATAGGGAGAGACTGTATATTAATATTTAATAGGAATAGATAGGTTTATTACTGAAACATGTAAAATGCCCTCACAGCTGCCAGCTGTAATTACTGCCTCTGTCTAGAAGGTACACAGGCATTTGTGTGTTTATGGAATTAAGTTTAGAAAGTCAAGATGTTCAAAGTTAAGCGCTTAAATAGCCTGTGTTTGTCAAAATAGCTATTATGATTGGAGGATTTTGAAAAAAACAGATCATGTTTCAGAGCACTGGGAATTTAGGTTTTACCCTTATTAATCCATCCTATTTCAGATAGATGGAACTTCCTGCTGCTTTAAGGATTTGTGCTGATTTTGAAGAAACAACAGAGCTGTCTCCAGATTACTGAATACTGTCTATAGTCAGGAGAGCCCCCATTCACTGTGCTCTGTGTCTTTGTGGGTTGGTCTTCAGCTGGGGTTTTCATACCCCTTAGCACTGAATCTTCCTCATGGCTTGTTTTCAGGTTCTGGACTTCCAATTCCATCCGTGCAGGGGATTTGACACAACTTTGAGGTACTGCTGCTGTATTCCTTGGCAGGTGCAGAATATTTCCATCCCCAAAGCAGAAAGGAGCTTATGAACTGGCTGAAATGGAAAAGGCCTAAAACAGATATTGCAATTCACAATGGAAATAGATGGAATTTTTCTATTTGCAGATAAAACTGATTTTATTTATATTTATTTGATGTTCAAGTGACAGATTTTATCAGCTTAGAGGTTCTCTTCGAGTGCTTCCATTCCAAAAGGCATATAGTAAAACCAAAGCTTTCCAAGCTTTCTGTCACTTCTGCTTTCTGTCAACATATACACAATCCAAACTTGTATCCCATTATTAAATGAGCAAGAACAGTGTGCTTAAAGCATGGTTATTCTCACCCAGTGGGCACAGATCTTATGAAAAAGTATGTCTCTTCACATAACAATGTTGTTTGTTTATTTTTCTTTCCATTGAAATCCCACCACATTGTTATGAAGTTAATTTAGTTGCTATTGCTTATGATGCACACTTCACAGGAATGTATGATGCAGCTGAAGAAACAGCTTCTATGCTTTTTAAAAACCAGTTCAGTCTTAAAATAGAAGTTTTTTGGGGGGGAGGAATAGGAATTGTATTTCATGGGCTGAAAGGTTTCCTTATTTTTTATCAGTGATCAAAAGGACTTCTCAAATCAAATTCAGATAATTTTTAGTGTCATCATGATGTCCACTGAATGGCTGCTGTACACACCAGGGTGAGGAGGACTGTTCCTACTTCCCTTCTGTTTTCTGCTTAAAGCCAGGAGAGTTTTAATACACATAATCTGACAGCATCTATTATAACAAGCACTTCCCCTGGACTGTGTAAATAAGGCAAGCTGTGCTTGTCAGCCTTGAGCAGTGCTCAGACATGCAGCTCTTGAGGTGCTCTCACTCAGACAAGTATTGCTATGCATTGCCAAGGGATTTTTTTTAAAGGCCTTTAAAAGTGGGATAAATTAGGCAACTGTTCCCAGGTTCCCACAGGTTTGTGGTTCCTGAGTTTCACATTTAAATGGGTTCCAAAAGCAAGCTTAGTGAAATTTTACATTTATAAAATTCTTCAATCCCCTACCTTAGCCCTTGTCATTTGGAATGTAGCCCAGATGTGCTACAATGCTCATACACCTTGAATTTCTCTTTTAGTTTTAAGGAAGTTGTCCTAGTTTTCTTAGGAAATCTTCATGGTCTTTGCCCAGTGCTGGATTATATTTTAGTAATATGGAAGAGTAGACCTGGTGAATGCTTCTGGATAAAGAACTGGTCTGGAAGGATATGAACTTTGAAGGTGGTCAGTTCAAGAGTCAATTTTTGCTGATATTTTGTGTATATATAAATATAGTATTTGTATATGTTGCCAATATCTCTCTTGAGACATGGAAAATTCCCAAATATATAGGAAAGTCTGTATCTTCAAATGGGCCACAAGGCATCTCTGCTGAATTGATGTATTCCAAAACACCTGCAAGTGCAGTATCTCTGCAGGTCCTGAAGAAACATTAGAGGAGGGGATTCCCACCCTTCCCACACCCATTGCTTTCCCAGGCTCCATGGCAGATCCAGAGCCAACATGGAGACCAGCAGGGGTGCAGCTGTAGTGTGAGCGTAATTGCTGCCTGCGTGGATTAATGTAATAACTGTGTAATTATACAATCATGACACTTGCGTGACTATTGTTTGCGTGGTGTATGGAAATGATACAATGATTATAAACTCATTATCCAGTGCTGCAGCATGCCTGTTAAACTGTACTAGTTTGAAATCAAACCAGTGGGAGATCACAAGTCAGAATTATAATTTAATGGAAGAAAAAGAAAGAAATAAATAAATGCAGTAATACAAGGATACTGACAAAAGTCAGAAATACAACCTGACACTCTAATGGTGGAGGCAATGAAAGGGAAGGAGTTGTGTTGACAGGGGGATCCTGTAGAAAGAAAGGTCTGGAAGTCCAGCCGTAGCTCTTTCCCTCTGGGAGTCCAGTAGGCAAGTGCTGCTGTGGTGTTCAGGATTTCAGCTTATATCCATGATGGAATAGTTGGTTCCTCCCTCTGGGCAGAGCATCTCACAATGGGATGGTAAGTCATGAGATAAGGCACTGATGGGCCATTAACAGGAGGTAGTCCAGGGGGGTGTTATCTCTGAGTCATGGGACCAGGCATTGATGACCTATTAACAGCAGATAGCCCAGGGGGAGTAGGCAAGGAAAACAACACCTGTTCCAACAGCTCATGAAGATGGTAACAGAATATACTTCAACCCAGGACATAAACCCAATGCCTTCCCTGCGCTGTTGATAGGCATCTGCACTCTGTACAGGCGATGGCTCTCCCTGGAAGGTTGGTGACATTTGTTTACTTTTATCCATTACTCTTTGCTGTGAAAAATTTAAACAATTTCCTCAATTCAGGCTTTAATGGTTTCCTCTAACTACTGGCCATCTGTTGTAGTGTGAAGAGATTTCCTACAGGAATTTCTATTTTAACATGGTTTTGCCATTGCTGCTGTATCAGTAGTGTTTTCCTGTCATCTTTCTGTTGTGATAAATGATTTCCAAATTGACAGCTATTACATACATGCTTAGGTAGCAATTGGGAAGATCCATTTATGGGCTATAACTGAATTCTTTCACTTGGTCATGGCATCTGAAGAAAGGAGGAGCAGATAAAAGGTTTTCTGTGACATTTTAAAATGAACTGTAGAATTTAATCTAATTTCTGTAATTTATCAAAATGAGTATATAGCAAAATTTCTTTCTGTAAGAAGTCAAAGAGAATCACTGTAATGCACAATTGACCAGACATGGTCATGCCCAATTTTGTAGGCACAGAATTTAATTTATTTCAGTAGGACATCATTTACACATAAAACTCTGTCTTTTTATATAAAAAGTTTTCAAGATGTATTTTATATGGCAAATGGTAATTGGTTAATATTTTCCCATTTCCTGAATTAAAATTTTCTGATGATTTTACTGTAAACAAGCTGCTGCTGTTTGGAGCCCAGTGACTGTTTGGAGACTTGCAAGTCAAGAATGAGAAAAATACAGTCTGGGCTGAAAAGTAATAAGTCTTTGAGAATGACAGCAATCCTGTATTTCGAAGAGATTCTCCAGTGTGGATACTACCTTGTGTATTACACTTAAGTGGGGAAAGAAGCTGGGCATGCGTGTACAGAGGGTTGATTTTATTTCAGCCTTGATGACGTTTTGGAGCTTAGTGCCTTTGGGGTTTGGTGCTGTCAGGTGGTGGCATTGCTAGAGGATATCTTCTGGCTGAAGCCCTTGCCTTGTGATTGTGTCCTGCTCAGGCTGTGTGCAGCCAGTGTGAAGGACAGCACAATGGAGGATGTGTGGATGTAGCATCAGGGAGTCTGTGACACCTGGCCTGATGTCTCGAAGCAAAGGCTTACTGTACAGAAGTGAGACCTGGTCTACACCAGACAGCTGTGACAGCCTGGGTACCAGACTCAGGGGCAGGCAGAAAAGCAAACAGAATGTTATGGGTTATTAGGAGAGAAATAGGGAAAAAAGTGGAGAAACAGTGTTGTGCCACCATATCTGTGTTGCCCTAGCATATTGAATATCTCATGTATTTTGGTGCCTTTTTAGCAGAAAGAGTAGGATGGAATAGGGAAAACTTACGGGAGGGCTACAAGCAAGTTTGGGGCAGGGATGCAAGAGGTGCAGAAACGTGTCCCAGGCAGGCAGGGAGGGAATTAAGAAAGCCAAAGCTTGGCTGTTGAATTGGGGAGATAGATTTCTTCCTGCCACTTTGTCTGTACAGCTGTTGGTTTCCACTATCTTATTCCTATCTGCTGCTCTGCAGGGACACTGCTGATGGAGTCTTGCCTCTTCCTAGGAAACCAAACTGGTTTCACAAACCTTTCTTCTCCTTCTGTTCTTTCCCTCCCTACTCTGGTTTCTCCGCAGCTCAACCCTCCCCTGACTGTGCACTTCCCAGACTGTCCCCCATGAAGCTGTCATCCTAGCTGGGGTGCCTGCCTGTGGAGCAGCTCTGTGGGGTGCTGGGGGTCTGTGCAAACCCGCCCAGGCAACACAGAAAAGCCATGCAGGGCCACACACCACATGCTTGCCACCAGCCTGGCAGTGACTAGATGTCTTGGGGTGACTTTATGATGTGCATCCCATATCGCCCAGACATGAATCCTGCGCCTTTTTGTGCCTTTAAAACTGGGTGCAAGAGAAAAAAAGAGTGAGGCGAGCTTTTTCAAAGCAGTTTTGTGCTCCAAGGTCACCCCGGCTACTCCTCTCTGTGTTCTTCTGCGGTGGGGAGATTGCTGCTGCTGCTGATGCAGAGAGGGGAAGAAGCATGTTTCCTTGCTTTCCAGCCAGTTTTTGGCTCTGTTTTTCTCCAGAGAGAGACTGAGAGTTAAGTTTTTCTGGGACTTCGGCTTTTCCCTTCTTCTTTTCTGGATCTGTGCAACAACACAAGAACAGCATCCAGGAGGCCCAGAGCGGTCTGCACTGAAACCCCAGCTCTGAGGAGGAGGAGAGAGGCCACACCCACAGAAGGACTCAAAAATCTTCCAGATTTGTCTCCATAGAGAGAGATTTTATTATTTAGCATTATTATTCTTTTCCTGTGTGTTTGGTAAATAGTTTTGTTTCTTCTTCACTTTCCTCTAAGGAAATATTTCATTTTTCCCAAACCTGTGTGGGGGAGGGGTGGCTATAATCTGCCTTCTATCAGAAGAATATCCTCTGAATTTGTCTCAAACCAGCACACAAGAGCAGGTCTTTTCTGTTTCCACACAGCATGGATGGGCTCAGAAACCTTCCCTAGCTGCCCTCAGTCAGAGTCCCACCATGCTCTGGGGGACAAATCAGACCCAAGTGGGCACTTTGCATTTTTGCAGATGGTCAAATGGAGAAGAAAATGCTTGTGGAGAGCCACGTTTTACCCAAGTTTTATAATTGACTTATTACGGAAGTGTGTAAAAAATGGGGTTTAGAATAGAAGTGCTGACACTAGAACAGCATGAACACAGCTGTTATAATATAGTAAATTTGTAAGAAATTGTATAGCTAACAAAGTAGGTCAACAGCTTCAGAGGAAAAACTGTTTCAGATGGCAGGCTACTCTATCTTAGAAATCTTGATGTTTTTTCAATATGAGAACAGAGATGTTTTCCCTTCTGTGAAAATTCCTGTCATTTGTGCTTTTAAAAACATTCATGCTGGAAGTTGCTGACCTCCAACTTCTCAAATACAAATCCAGCATGCACAGGTACAGCAGAGTGGATCACAGATCAGGGAACATAAGGATAACTGTTTCATGCCAGATCACAGGTCACACTTACCTGGTATCCCACTCTAACAGTGGCCAGTAATGGCTGAATGTGAACAAGGGTGAGAGGGCAGCTGGCATCTGCAGCAGGTTTTCTACAACAGTCTCCTAGACAGAAGCAACTCTCGTTCCTTACAGACTTTCCAAATCAGAAGGGTTGCCTTTGTATCTAACAGTCCTTATGGTATCCATGAATTTGTCCAGTATCTTTTTGAACTTTTTCAGACTTTCAGTACACTCCTGTGGAAAACAGTACTAGAGCTTGGGAAGGGACATATGACTTGGCTTACCTAATTTCTTGCCTGCCTGGGCAATGCCTCTGTGCTCATCCTGGACAGCTAGTCCCTGCCCAACTCTTGCTGTTTTTTGCTTTCTAGCTCAGTTTGGAGCTCTTTGTTCAGCCATGCTGGCTTCTGCGCTTTGGGTTGGGCTGTTCTTGTCTGTGAGTTTATCAAACTCACCAGGCCCCTGCCGTGGAGGGAGGCCTGCTAAGATAAGGAGATTGCATAACTTCCATCCAAGATCCCCTTGGAAAAAGCAGTATTTCTTGGTGAGGGTGAGAGAAAACAGAACCACAATCCTCTGGGAGACCCCATGTAGATTCTTTGTAAACTATTGACCCCTACCCCCTTACACCCACCCTTGTATCTCTGTAAGAACCCCTGTATCTTCCCTCAGACTCCTAGGAGAACTCCGTCCCTGGCCTCCCCTTCACGAGGTGCTGGACAATAAAGCTACCCTTGCGGAACTGCCATACAGACTCCTCATCTCTCTCCCCGGTCTGGCCTGGGGCTGCCTCGCAGAGCAAGAGCTGAAATCACTTTCTAGCTGAATCACTAAGAGCTGATGGCCTGCTGAGACAAGCTTGTTCCCTGCAGAGGCACCCCAGCAGCTGAGGCAACCTCGCAGACCCTTGGAGGGCTGTCTTTTGTGGGACGCTTCTCTCTGGGTTGGTCCCAGCTTCTTGGGTCTGAACCACGGACCCCCGGACCGGCCACACACACTTGTCCTCCACTGAGTTAATTCCTGAAGATCATCCAGCTCATGTGCTCCGTTTACCCTTCAGAGAAATTTCTGGTAAGATCAGTTCTCCAAGAAGCAATTAATGTATTTAGCAGTGCATGTCATTTGAGCCTCTAAAGTGCTAGTAGTCTGGGCTTTATTCTGGTACTCTCTTTTACTGTTTCTCCCTAAATATCCCTTTGCCTGTCTTGTATCACATGTTACAGCTTTTGAACAGACTTCAGCTGGGGAGTCCCCCAGGTCCCCAATACCCTCTGAAGGAGATGTTCCCCAGCAGCAATGATCAGAAGAGCAGGACATTTTCTGATAAACGAGAAGATGAATAAGAAAACTCCCCACTGATTTACAGCTCAGAGCAAATTATTCTCCTGTTTCCCCCTCATTCTTGGAAGGGTCTATATTGCTGTAAGTGAAATCCCAACGTTAGATTTTTATTAGCTCACAATGAAGCTGACAACTTAGCATCTTGCTCAAATCCATTTATTTCATCTCTAGTCCCTCAGGGTCCACCTCAAGTCTCCACTTTTCACTTTGCTCTCGCCCCTACTTGTCCATCTGGCATACAGCCCCACATAGCTACTTAGCTGGACTCAATGGGTTTTGTGAATGATAGTATCAAACTGTTCAAGGGGCAAGGTTAATCCAAATACTAAGTACAGCCATTAGACTTTCTGTAAACACTTTGTGTTTGCCTGGACAAATATTGCTGCACAAGGGTGGCACTTCTCACTCTCTTCATCCATCTGCACTTATGTTTAAATTCCAGTGCCTTGATCTCATCTTCCTTGTCCCATTTTGCTTTCTTTACTCTGCTTCTGACAAAAAGGTCTTGAGGTACTTTCAACCTTCCTGTATATTTCCACTGCCAGCAAATTTGTTGCTTTGGGATGCGCCGTTGCTGCTATGAAGGTTCAGCAGTGATTGCTGCCTGGCTCAGAACAGTGTACTTATAGATGCAGTTGTTCTGGGGAACCTCCAGTTCTGAACAGACATAAATACCAGTGGTACCTTGACTGACAAATTTGTTGCTTAATGGCATGGTTTCCATAAAAAAGAAACCTTGAGTGCTGAAGTGGTAAGAAGAGTGGGACCACTGTTAAGATTTTAAGAAATTTTGCCTTCCCTTCTCAAAAGTGATCTATTTAATGAGGAGGCAAAATTCAGCTGTTTTTTGATGGGTCAAAGACTAAATGCTGAAATCACTCATGACAGTGACACTTAATTGTTCTGTGGAACCCAGGATCTTATAATGATTTGGGGCTTTTTAAGCAGCATCCTATTTCATTCAAAATTTTTCTTTTTATTTAAGCATTTCAAAACATCTAGTATTTTATGACAGAGGAAACACCATGTTTGTTGTCTTTTTTATATTATAGCTTGAGTGTGTCATGCAATTTGGGAACAATTTCTTCTCAAAACAAATTTATCTCCATTTAAAAAAATTTAATACTGCAGGACTTCCAGTTCTTATTTCTTATGCTGGCAGTCCTTGGACTTCTTTCATTTTGACACAGCCTTTTTTTTTAGTATTATTTTGATAAACTGTTAAGCACTGTAATTGTGTTATATGTTATGAAAACTCTTTTCTCTGTTGATAATATTCTTAATATTCCCATCTTGTATGATACCACAATCTGGGAGCTGAATATTTCAATGAAATATTCAGAAGCTAATGCCTGTGGTACTTTTAGTTTTCTAATAAGCCTGTGGGTTTTTGCACAGAAATGGACCCAGATGTGACTTGCAGTGCCATTCTCAAAATCCAAATTCTTCCATGTTTGAGTCATTTCTTTTCATGCTGACTTGCAGTTAGATGTTCACACTATTTTTTTCCCTTGGCTTACATAATTCTTATCTAGGCAGCTGACGTTGCAATCTAAGTTGCAGTGGTACTTAGCAAGGAGTGGAAAAATAATTGGAATGATATGTTTTAACATTTCAACGTCACAGGATGTTCAACTTATGCTTTTGATTGCTGAGTAACTTTATTGATAACAAGAATGTTACTGAAATACTGACCCTCTTTTTAATAATACAGCAAAGTCATACTATCATGTGCTGCCATGTTTTACCAGTAGAGAACTGGAAAAATTATTTACTCCTAGGTCTAGTAAATAGGTGCTATTATTCAGAGAAAATCAAATAGCAAGAACAGAACCTCTTCCTTGCAATGAAATTATCAGCTGTATTTCAACTTAATGTTCTTCGCTTTGATTTTATGTTTGCAAAGACATTTGTTCACAGAGAATGTTGTTTTATCTACATGACGTACAACAGGTAATGAAAGACTAATATTCAACAAATAAAGTAGTAGAATTCACTAATCAACATGAACAAACATTTTGGCTGCATGTAAGTTTTAAAGGCGGGCAAGCAGTGGTTGATAAAGAGCTTACTAGAAACCTTACCAAAGTTGTGAGTGAGTCAGTAAACTGGGACTGTTCTTGCCCAGACCATCTGGGTCAGGGGCTATGAGCAAAATGAAATATTTGTTTTTGAACTGAACACTCCTTTGCAATGTGTGGAGAATATACCCTTTCATGTGTGAAAGCCTTGACCTCAGCCTTAATCATCCATCACTTCACACTGCCCAGCTGGAGAGCAGCTTTGCAGAAAAGGACCTGGCAGTCCTGGTGGGCACCAAGTTGGCCACAACCGAACAAATGTAGCCTTGCCACAAAGATGTCCAGTGGTATCTTGGGCTGCACTACCAGTAGGTTGCAGGAGGTCATCCTTTCCCTCTATTCAGCACTTGTCAGGCTGCACCTGGAGTGCTGTGCCCAGTTCTGGGCTCTCAAGTGCAAGAGAGACATGGACACACTGGAAAGAGACCAACAAGGGGCCAGAGCTGTTGAAGGGACTGGAGCATTTCCCATGAGGGACAGCTAAGGGAGCTCAGACTGTTTAGACAAGGGGAGGCTTAGGAAGATCTTATCAACAAGTGTAAATACCTGAAGGTACTGGCTTACTGCTGCAGAAGGGACAGACCTCAAGAGTGGGTAAGAAAGGCCCAAAAATAACTTTGAAATTGTGAATATCACTGAACAACTCAGAAACCTATACATGTCATGTTAGAACCTCTGTTTGTGGCTGGAGTGTGTGTTAATGCTGCCACGGGCAATGGGCACTCCACTCATCTTCTGAATCTCAGATATTGTACTAAAGTGTGGAGTTTGAGTAGTACTTAATCAGTAAAAATGACAATCAAGATTGAATTTTAATGAAATTTAGGGTAATTAGTCATTTATCAAGTGGCTTTGGTTGGGGGCATGTGGAATGCCTGATAGCACAAAGCTGTGTTCTTCTAAGTTTCATGCAAGAACATTTGGCAAATTATTTAAATGAGCGATTTTTGGCCTGTAGCTCATTTACAAATGGATTTTGTGCAAGTCTGTGATGGGTCATGTGTAGGTTGAGAGGCATTTGTGTTGTCAGTGTCTGATACATTTCAGTCAGAGCTGGGGTATAAGATGGGCAGAGCTCTGAATGATGATCTGCAAAACTACCCATTGTTTGTGTCAGAGGGGTTGTATCCAGGTTCTTTGCATACCTGGGGTGCTGGAAGGAGATGAAGCAGAACAAAGCAAAGACCCACTGTGCATTTTTGAAGAACCATTTGGATATGCTAATTGCTGCTAAAATGAAATTTTACAAATAAATTTTTGTGGGACTAATGTAGTTGTGAAAATGATTACATGAAATCAATTGAGAGAGTACCACAAATGACACTGTGGGAGTTGGGAAAGTGTTCAGAGATGTTTGAACAGATGCCCAAATGTCACCCATGTTACCTAGCAATAAAAGTGCTAGGAGTTAAGGAAAAGGGGTAGCGTATCTGAACAAGGATATGCAAAAGTAACCAAGGACAGAAAGATCCTTATTTTTAAAGCATAAACATTGAAATTATTGCAGACTGAAACAGTAATGGGAGATAAGTGTGTGCAGAAAGGTGGCCAGTGAAGTGCTGGTGTACTACTGGTGTTGTATTCCTGGTATTGGCTGGGGAATGGATCTATTTGCTGGGTGAGATGTCACATGCAGTGCTGTCTGTGCTTGTTCTGAGAGAAAATGATACCATATTTCAGAAAAAAAAAAGTATTCTAACAGGGAAAAAATGACCTTCTGGTTTCAGTGCCTCAGAAATCGTATGATCTCCCATTTGGTTGGCAGCAATGCAATTTTGGGACGTTTTCTACACTGGCTAGAATTTTAGCTGAAAACGTGAAGTGAGCATTCACTGCAAACATGAACCTCTGCAATCCTCCTGGTCAGGGAGAGAGCAGCTAATGCTGTAAAGAAACAGGGGCTGAATGCCTCTGCATGGCCCACAACCCCCCAAATTATTGTTGATGGAGGTACTTGGAAAAAAGGAATATATAAGGCACTAAGGAGGACGCAATAGCAAGATCAAGGAAAAATGGTAATCAGGGGGTTGAAATTTACTAACCTGGCTTGAAAATATATTTTTTCTATTAGGGGTAAATAATTTTTAAGGTTTTTAACTATTCTTTGGACCCTGCATAAGATTAAAAGCCACTAGGAACTTTATTAGCTAAATAAAATATCTCTTTTTTTTATTTCTCTGTTGGAATATTTGAGTGAACTTCTACTATGTTCTTTAGATCTTTATTTTTCTAATTTTTCTTAAAATATTTAATGTAGAAGTGTAGTGGATTGAATAGTCTGCTTGAAATGAAAAACTGAATCCTGATGCTAGATAAGTGCAGAGAAGCGGTGCTTTGTTTGCATTTTCCAGATATTCTTCCATTTTTTCTAAATAAGAATGTGAAAGTGGATCTGATGCTGTGAAAATCAGATGTGCATTTGTTCATCTGATGGGAAATGCTACAGTGTAGTGATTTTTGGCCTGTTCTGAAGGAGGGGTGTGGAGATAGGCACAGAGATCATTTGGAACACTTGTGTTTCTGAGGCATCTGTGGCTGGAGCCTTTCCCTGGGAACCAGCTCTTTGATTGTGTATTCATATGTGCTTCAAAGGACCATAGAAGAAATGGTAGAGTTTCTAGGATATTATATTTATTTTTATTTTTAAAATCATGCCCAGTGTAATCCAATTTGTCTTGTCTGCCTTTGGATTCACAAAGGGCAAAGGTGGTGATGTGGGTAAGGCAGGGGAATGTTAACTCATCTCTCATTTAAAAGGAGGGATGCACGAATGCACAGATGTTTTAAAATCACACTTCAGCATCTTATCTAATTTTTATGGTTAGTTGTTACTGTAACTAGCTCAACAGAAAGGAAAGAGAGAATTGGTATGGCTTCTAAAATCAGTGAGCCACTAAATAGGTGACAATAATCTTGATAAAAACTTAGAATATTTATTTGGCACACGAAATGCCTCTAGAGAGCATTACCATTTCAGGCTGTTCTCTAAATGCCAAGTGTTTATCCCTTGCCCATGAAGTTCAAGGCCAGCCAGCCTTGTAGGACATGGACCGAGTCTCTTCCTGCGCATTTTATGTGTGTCTGGGCCTGCTTTTGTGGTTTTCTGTCTTCACTTCTGTGTGAGCAGGTGGGGCAGTGACATTCTGCCAAATTATACCAACTGGTGTAAACACCTCCACTTTATTTTGCTGAGCAGGACTGGTTATTTCATAAACTGAATTTTCAGGTGCGACTTCGCTATCATGCCTAACACAAGGAACAGGATCTCCTCCGCTCTCTGTGAGAGAGGCTTTTGTAGCTTGGCTGTGAGTAACAGCTTGGATTTCGTTTTCTGGTTGATTTGTCTTTGTTTTTTCTAGCTGTTCTTCTTTGTCCCAAGTGCCACCTGTAATAGTTTCTGGTTTTATAGCACTGGAGTGCATCTGTGCCCACAGAGGGTGCTCAGCTGGCACCATTCTTTGGTTTTACATTGTAGAATGTATTTCCATGTTGAGCTTGATGTTTCAGGGAAAAAAACACCTAGACAAAATAAAATAAGACAAACTATTGAGGTGACAAATAGAAGCACTATGGCTTGTCCAGACAAACATTGGTGGAATCAAATTGGTGGAATCAAGGGTGGATCTCATGGTATCTGAACTACTATGATCTTGTGGCTTGACCAAGTAGGATTATGTTGACAGCAAGGTCTGTCTGAGGTTGTTTTCTGTTCTTGACTTTTGCATTGCTGTCCCTGTTTCATTCCCAGTTTACAAATTAGTTTCTTATTGATAATAATTGCTGGTTTTATGTTGTTCTTAGTTGAAGTATTGGAACTGTACATTATGCTGCCTGATCTTCTAGAAGTGAGACAAGACAGCATAACCAAGCCTCAGAACTGAAATCACATGAAATTGAGATTGATCCTTCCTCCCCCAGAAAATAAAAAATTTAACCTCTTGAAATTGTTTACATGAAGATATACAAAAATGCTTAATGCATAAACCAAATCATACAAAGAAAACATTATATTTCATTCTCCTATAGTGCTAAATTTTCAAAGCTTTTCCCCCTTCCCCTGAAAGCATCTTCTCATGTGTTTGTTGCGCTCTGTTGTTGAAAATCTATCCTGGAAGCATGCAGAACCCCTTTATTAAGTTGCCACATGATTTTAGCAATCTTATTTTCCGCATCTGGTTTTTAAACATCTTTGAAAAGCAGCCAGACCTGTGAAAAGAAGTAATGAATTGCAAATGTGTGTGTCCCTGAAAGTTACCTCACATTTTAAACCTAGCACTGCTGCTCTGGCATGGTGCAAACAATGCATGCACTGAATGATGCTGGCAGCAGCCCAGTGTTGGGGATGACTGTGCAGGTGCAGAGCTCTGCAAACAGTGTGGCTCAGGTAGGAAAATTCACTGCAAAGAGCATCTCCGGTTAAGTGCCCATGTGCTGGAGTAACCTTAGAGACATGTTGCTTTTAGCATCTATTTCTCTTGTTGCTTCTACTCACTCCCTGGTCTTCTCAGGGAGGATTTTCAACTGCTTTTTCTTCAGATGCTGGGCTTACAAATGTTAAATGTTTAAAGTAAAGTATTGACTCAGCAGTACTTTCCAGGATGATTCCTTCCAACCCAAAACTCCTTTTCTTTCTTTGTCATGAGATAATATAATGATGGCCAGTCAGCCCCTGTGACACAGAGCAGGTGAACACATGTATGCCCACAAGCCCTCTCTGCCACCATGGAGGAGCAAAGGAGCAAGATGTAGGACCTGAAACCCCCAATTTCAGTGATCAATATACCAGTGAAGTGGCATACTGATCACCTCCACTGCCTGCCTAGAACCCCATTCAGAGCTCAGAGAAGCACAAACCTTTCCTCTTGCAGAGTTGAGTGTTGTGCCTTTTGTTATGTCGGGACAAAGAAATTGCTTCTCACTTGCTCTGGCTGTTGTATGATGTAAAGCTGTGCTGTGGCTGGTAGATGATTCATTAAGCTGCAACCATAATAACCAAAACTCTTAAGATCTGAAAGCAGCTTTGACCTCTTTATTGCTGTACAGAGGTTACTAGTGCTGTACAACTAGTGCTAGCATGTACATTAGTAATTAAGAAGTCAGAAAAGGAGAGACATGAGCAATAGTCCATCTGTTTGACAGAAATAACTATTAAGATCAGTATGAATTTAGATGCTTCTTTACTACTTAACTTGCTGCAATGAATAATGTTCTTGTGGTAGAATTGCCTCGTTAGCAAGTGAAAATTCTTTGGGAAACCCCCAGAAAGAAGACTTGTGAAGTTCTAGGCAAAAATTAAATATTGATTATTTTAATGCATCAAATTAAACTTAATCGTACTTTAGGAAATATGTAATGTTTCCCAGAAATAATTTAAATCCCAGTGCTGGTTTTTGTACAAGGTGGTTTCATACTGAAATGAGTTGCTCTTCAATAGAAGTTACTGCCGACATTTAATTTGTGAAATTCAAAAAAGTGTTAGCATATCATTTAGATAATGAAACCTTTACACCCATCTAGATTTGTAAGTACCAACTTGGGCAGAGAAAATGCTATTTCAATGCTATTATATTAAATTATATACATTTGCTGGGGTTTTATATGGCTGTATGTTTAATATACAAGCTTTTTGTTCAAAGCTTTTCATATATTCTTAGCAATTAAGTGGTTTTAAAAACTACTGATAGTAGTAGTAAAATCAAGTGCATAGTCACAAGACTGAACAAAGTCTGAATGATCAAAGTAGTCAATAAAAGTGAATAATTTCCTAGATACTTTTAATAGCTTTTTTTCCCCAACATTTTAATAGCACTTTCCTCTTTTGAACTGCCATCACTCTCCTCCTCTATCCCCATTTGATTTAGGAGCAGCAGCTGAATGTCTCACTGCAACTGGAGGGAAGAGGGAGGAGTGAAACACACAGCAGTCTGGCTGTGGCAGTGCTGGTGAGAGGTGTCAGCCCAGCCCTGCCACAAGTTCTTCCATGGACAGCTGAACTGCTGGGTCCATTCAGCTCCACCATCTGCTGAGGATTTTTTGCTTGTGAGTTATCACAGAGTGGTCTGACTTATTCATTCGGTGGCAGGATGTGTCTGGGAGCTGCTGCCGAGATGTTGCGATGGGGGCACATCTGGCTCCCAGAGGACACAGCTGTGGGGCTGTGTGGGTCACAGCCACCTGTGGGGAATACATAGCTCTCATGCTGCCATCTGCCCTGTCCCAGCAGCCAGTCATCAAGTAGTCCTGCTGCATGATCTGAGTCATGGGGTCTCACTTGTTCAGTAAATACAGGGTTTCCAGGTACAGCCAACACTGGTTTGGTCTGTTGTTTCCAGCACTGTACTGGTACAGTACAGGCAGCTTTGGAAAGGATCTGCGAAAGATGATACATGTATGTCCAAGTCTATGCTTGGAAAGTACTAAGAGCTCAGAACTAAAAAGGTAACTTGTTGAGTATTTTCTGTAACTGTTGGATACTTAAATATCCTGGTGATAGATGCCTAAGAAAAAAAAAAAAGCAAAGGGTTCGGGAGTTAAGAGTCTGCACAACTATTTATAAGGCGCTGAGAGATTCTCACACACAAATGTGAAAATTGGCAGCAGGTTTTGTTTAATTGTAAGCAATTTCTTTATTGCTGAGTGTATTTTTATGGACTTGCTGCACTGTTTGGTTGTTGAAAATAATTTCTGAAGGTGGAGCTTATAGAGAGGTAGAAATTTTTCAGCCTAGGGAAGGAAGGAGGAAAGTTTCAGCAGCGCTCAAGCCTCCAACTCCTTGGGTTTTGGAAGTGACTGACCAATATTGGGGGTCCTGGTGTCACGGCAGACTGGTTCTAAAAATGGTAAATGTTTTTGAGATGCCTGCACCTGATTTAATGAGTTTTGTGCATGTTGAATGTGAGTAGTTGTCTTGGAATGATTTATGATGATAGTCTATTTCATGATCCTCTGTTTTATGGATCCTCTGTTTTACAACAAATGGTTGCTGTATCTCAAGGTCTGGGCCCAGGTGTGTATGGGGCCAGGGAGGGGAGAGCTTTGGCCTTTTTGGCAGGAATTTTTGAAGCTCCACTGCTCAGGCGCTCTGTGGTGCGGTTTGGTTCTGTTTTGCTTGGCCAGCTTGGTTTTGTTTGCCGAGGCAGAAAGCTATTCCCTTCTCTGGCTTGGAGAAGCTGCAGTAGCTTCAGCTACCTTTCAGCTGCCTCTAGGTGAACTGAAGAGGAGCGGGACTGGCAGGAGTGGGGCTGGCCTGTTCCAGCCCCAAACTTCCAAGAGCTGAACCAGGGAGACAAAGCACACCAAGAGGCTCCAGCCCAGCTGCCCCACTGCTTTGTCTGCCATGACTGCCATGGAGAGGAGGTCAATGCCAGAGACCCACCAGGTTTTCACCTCCTGCTGGCACTCCTTTGTGGAAGCTCCACTTTCCTCAGAGTGAAAGTCAGCGCCATCTGGCACCACGTGTCAGGAGGGGGTATTTCTTCAACATTTTCCCCATTCTTCAGGCATTTTTGGGCCTTTGTTCCTCTCTGTGTCTGTTCCTCTTTGTGTATGTGTGGGAGAGTAAGTTCTGATAGTTCAGTGTTTAGTAGTTATTTACTTTTCTTCCTTGCCTTGTGGGCATTCTGTTGTTAATAAACCATTGGGTTGGTTTGTTTTTTCACTTTCCTCTATTGGATTCATTTTCTATTGGTGGAGGGGGGATTGTTGAAACCCTTTAGAGGAGACTATTCATTGCAGAGTGTCTTCCCTTAAATTTGTCTCAAAACTGAGACAGTAGTGTTAATGTGTGTTCCAGCAGAGCTAGAGTTCAAGATTACCCCCAAATAAAGAAACTGAAGAATTAATGCAGTAAGTGTTCTTGCTGTTTTAGTACAAGAACCATGGTGCCACATCTATGCCTGGTCATATTCTGGTGCTATCTTTGCCTTCCAGTGCTGTTAAGAACCCAGCTTGGAGGTATCATGGCACTTCAGAATCTGCTTGAGTAGGAAATGGTCTATTAAATGGGAAAGAGCTAATGGATAACGTGTCTTTCCACAATCCTCATGAACTGTCAATTAGAGCACAGTTATTTCTGTTAGTATCATTGATGTGCTGTCAGCAGTTTTTTAAGTCATCCCCCTTTCTAAGGAGGCATTTCCTTCTTTCTAACAGCTCAAATAATCTTGGATTTCAGCACAAACCACAGCACTTAGTTTGAGGTAATTAATTTTTATTTTATTTGGAGGACCATAAGGTGGTCAAAAGGCTTAATCATTAAAGCAAACAGAGTGCAGGGATATTTCAGGAAGATTTCTTTTTCCAGTAATTTCATGCTCCCAAGAGAAAAGCAGTGATTTGCAAGGATACACTTTCCTTTTCATAACCAAAATTAACACATTGCACTATTATACTCAAAGCATTGCAGTGTTCCATAGTTAGTCATCAGTGCTCAGTGTCTCATGGAGTTGGGAAATGAATGTGGAGATGCAAAGTGATTTGTCCAAATATGCACAGTGGATTGAGAGTTTCTGGTGTGTAATCCAGGCCACGGACCCCCATCTGTGGGGGGTCCCCATTTTATCCCCCACCCCCCCCCCATTTTATCTCTGAGCTGTGTAGACTCAGCTGTGAATCCTGAGCTTGGTCCATCCCTTCCTCCTCCTCTTCTTCATCCACAGCTGCCAATGACCTGGTGCTTGAAGCCAAAATGTGGCTGCTGACACTGCAGGGGTGGTAGAAGAGGGAGCTCGAGACTGATCACCATGGATTGGAAGAGGGAGCATGGAGATGCCAGACCCGCACAAGGCTCATGTCCTCATGGCTGTGGGGCAGGACCATCCTCTGCTATGCAGAGACATTTGGGAGAACTTTTCTCCCTGATTTCTCTGTTTGGTCTTGGTTTGGTTTTGTTTTTTTTAGTTTTGTTTTTTGGGAGAGTTGTGCGTGAGAATGAATTGGGAAATAAAACTGACTCCTGCAGAGCACACTGGGTACATCCAGTCTGTCTGTGCAGAACACCACTGGTAACTACCTTCAAAGAAGGTTATTTTACTTGCTTGTGAACCATCTCTATAGTTGGTCATAACGAATTTCTGACCTTATGACAAAAATCCACCTACCGAGCTTTCAGTGCTTCCACAGTAACAGGCTGGAACAATGCAAGACGAAGAATTTCAAAAAGCTCATGAAAGGGTTTTGTGAAATGCATTATGGTGGATTGTTTGAAGCTGTTAGAACTGGTCTTTAATAGTTGCACCCTTTAAAAGCTCCTGAAATCCATTCATGTTTACAAGATGAGACATGAATTTCAAAAATCTTTTTTTCTCTTCTTCTTCATTTTAGTTCTTGCATCAATAGGCAGGGTTCCTGCAGAGAGATTAGCACTGCTGAGGTCAATAATGTGTCTTTAATGTGAGCTGCCAGATAATCATCTGTGCTGAAATTCACCTTGACCCAGAGGGTGTGTGCAAAACCCTACTACCCTCATTAGGGTAGTCCAGTGCAAATACCCCAATTTCTTTAGGATAATCCAGCACAAAATGCCTGGAATGGGCTGGGGAGGGACCACTGCCAGGTTAGTCAGGTGGGCAACTGATGCATTTCGATAAATTACAAGGTAATGTTGCTAAAAGAAATAATTAAGATCTCTACAAATGGGATATGTAAGAGTTATCAGACATTTGGGTTGGGTTTCATAGAATAAAGGGAGAAATTCATGTAAGTTTAGGTTCATTTACTAAAACTTTGTGGAAAAAGAAATCAGCCTGGTACAAAGAATCAGCTGGTACAAGTAGCCTTTGAGAAGTGATTTTCCTAAACTGTAGGAAAATTACTGGAAGTAAACTGTCTACTATTATAAAAATCCATTACAACCTTAATATGGAATTTGGAAACCCCTTCAATAATCTTCAACTTTTGGCTTCAGGTATTTGGCAGACTGACTTGAACACATTTTGAAGCAAGTATTTTGCATATTTGTGTTATTATCATCATTTTCAAATTAATAGTTGGAATCTTGTTTTGTGGTAGCATCAATTTATAAAACTTGCAGTACCCTGAGATAGCACTGACAGTTTTTAAGACGGTGTGGAACCAATATTGCAAGAGGAAAGCTAATTACTATTAATTAAAGGTAGACAAAAATCATGGACTTCAGGTCACAATCTAACAGCATCCCAAAGGCTTATGTAGCTTTTTAATTAAAATGAAGTTTCAGTAAAGCAAAACTCATTCTGCGAAGAAATCTGGTAGTCTTATCCATAGTTCTTCAAGCAAAATTCTCATTAGCTTCACTGTCATGAGCATGCAGACTGTAATTCATAACCCAAAAACTGTAAATATTATTTGCTTTAAATTTCTGTCCTGGATCTAATAACTGTGACTCTTGGAATAACTGATTTGAGAAGGTGACTAGAGAGCAAATATTTATCGTTCCTCATTGTAAAAACCCCAGAAAGCACTTGGTGAGGACTGAGACAGCAGATTTAAAATAAGTAAAAAAGCAGTAGGTTTTAGACAAGACATGAAGTTAAATTGTGGTGCTCATTGCCACTGTGTGGTATGAAGATCAAATGTACGGAGGGGTTAGAAGTTCATTGGCTGAGTTAATAGGAGATAGATCTGTCAAAATCTGTTAAACATGGTGCTCTGAATCCAGCTTCTGCTTCAGGGAGTCCCAGGGCCTGTGTTTCTGGAAGCGAGAAGGCTGTGCCAGCCCAGGTCCCACCCCTGCGGCCCTGGCAGAGTCCTGAACCGGGTGAGCAGCTTGTCCCTGTGCATGGGGTTGAGCCCTACACAGCTCAGGGCAGGAGTGCTAAAGGTTCCTGTGCAGCTCCAGACCCAGTGGGTTCCCCCTAGAGCAGTCAGCTGGGTGTTGTCTGGGGGCTGGCAGTGAGAACACAGCTCCTGCTTAGAGGGGATGGTTGGCAGGGAGTGTTTCAGTTCGGTCTTGTGAACTGGTGTGTTCAGCTTCAGCTGAGACAGTCTGTATTTTTTAATGTCCACATGTCCTTACTAATGTTTTTCAAAGGTTTCACTTATGGAAAATGTTGAAATTCTGGGGAAAATGATGTTTGGACAGTGTATCACTTTAAATGTGTGTTCTGCAATAATTAGCTTATTTAGGTGTAGGAACTTATGTCTCTGTACAAACCCAAATATTCTGATAATTCATTGGTGAAGAATACTTTGACAAGCTGTCACAAGGATTTCAGCTTTTTTAGATTTCTTCTATTTTGGTTGCTTCTGTCAAGAGGATTTTTTTAACCTGAAAAAAATTCAGTTCAATGGGGCAGATTTCTTTCCAGAAGATAATTTTAAATGTTTAGTTAGATGTAGTGGTTTCCCTCCTGCTGTCATTGCTTTCTTGTTCCTTCATTCTTGAACAAAGGTTTTAAAAATAATTGTGAGAGTATCAGCCTTTCCTTGCAAGGGCTTTTGTTTTCTTAAATTTTTCAGCTTCTCATGTTTGTAGTGCACACTCTGCACCAGTCTATCTCCCATGGGTCACAGACTGGAGGATTATTATTCAGTCCTCACCCTTGGAGCATGTTTTGGAGAGGCAAAAAAGAGGGCGATAATTAGAGATAGACCACAAAGTCATGCCACAAGTGCCATGTATGGGATTGTCAGATAAGTAGTGCAAACTGCTCCCTCAGCTGCTTTGGAGGAGTAAGAATAAATCCTGACTTGGTGTCCATCAGCAAGACCATAGGGATGTCACCCAGGGCCCTGGTAAATATGATGGATTTAGGCTGGAAATGCCTCTGGTGGAGATATGTCTCCATGGGCATGAAGCTGTAAGGCAACAGGGAAGAGAACCTACAGCAGTAAAGCCAGGGCATAGCATTGAGTTGAATTCCTCAGCATTCTCCGATTTGGAAAACAGAAATCTAATGGCAAAAACCACATAAATTTCAGTAGCAGTATTGTTAGTTGAGAAGTATTGCTTACCCTGTTCCAGTGAGGCTTAGATGCCTGAGGTTGTAGCAGTTCAATAATTGACTTTTGCAAATTTTCCTGAGGGAGGCAGCAGGAGCATCTCTCGCCTTTTGTCCACATTAGTCACGGCTGGTCAAAGCACAGGCACTGGGAAAGCTGCTCAGGGTCAAGGGGTTCCCTCACAGCTCTCTGCAGGTACTTAACTACAGGAATTTGGCTGCCCCTTTTCTCCTCCCTGTCAGGAAAGAACTCATCTTTGAGGCAAAGATGGTAAGGAGCAGGGAGGGTGCAGGCAGCTTTGTACATATGAGAGCAGTGCCCTTCCCTCATTCTGCAACAGAAAAGTATTTCCCTCCTGGTGCTTTTGGCACTACTTGACTTGGTGTTTGGGAGCTGGTGACCACTGTGCAGAGCACTTGGGGAACCATGCAGGCATGGACAATTAATCTTTTAAAAGGTCTGTTGCTTGGTAATGTGCCAGAGAAGCCAGTGTAGCCCCACGATATAATATCAATTTTTAATTATGACAACTTTGCTAAATTCAGCCCTTGATAAATCTTAGAGTTGGGTTTTCAAAGTTTAAAATCAAACATAACCCAATTATTTCAGTATTTGATTAAACTAAACTGCCACTTTGGTAAAGTGTTTAAATAAATCAGTATTAATATACTTTTCTGCAGTAAATAAAGTTATGTCTGTATAGTTCAGATATGAATATTCACACAGAGCTCTTGGAAATGAAGTAGTGGCAGTTTGCACAGAACATATATTAACTTAAGGAGATCTTTAAAGGGATTATGATCTTGGTAATGGTGGTGACTGAAAATGCTGTTTTTAGAACAGTGAAACCACTAGCTGTAAATATGTTTTAGGAAGTCTATTGTATTTTATTCTGTAAACTCTGAAGACCACTTGCTGTAAATGCCTGAGGGCTGACAGAGTTTGGGAGGTGATGTTAATGGGCTTTTTTCAGGTTTCTCTGCTGGCATTGGTTGCCAGGAGCACTTCAAAGTCAATTCTCAAGCACAAAATAGTTCTTCACTCATTGAGGCTTCCTGGCTCCAGCTCTAGCAGTGCCCTGCTCTGTTTGTGTGCAGAGATATCCCCTCTCCAATGGAACCTCATCCAGAGCCCTTTTCCCCCAGCAGGAACCTGTGAAGTGGCTGGGACAGCTCTGAAATCCAACTTTGTAAGAGAGAGCTGAGTACCAAGGCCTTAATATGCAGTTGAGTGCTCATGCACACAGAAATAGTTCCAAAGAGTTATAATTAGGGACTGCTGTGCCCGTCAGAGCCCCCTGTAGAATTCTTGAAACCTGCTGTCAGGAGCCATCAGCTAGAGGTGGCTCAAGGCCTATGCAGTTTGACCTTGGCTGCCCATGGAGTATAAAAGGGCACAACCAGCTGAACTCTGTGTAAAGATTTCTGAGCTGTCAGGAATTCACATGCTGACTTGCTTTCAGTTGGAAGTTTCAACTCCCAACTTGTTTTAACTGGTCTTACTAGAGACATTATCTTCTCGATAAACAAGTTAAGGGCCTTCCAGAAATGCCGTGAAAAGCAAATCTACCTATTTTTATGAATGGTTTCATTTTTCCAGGCTCATAAGATTTGGGAAATTAGATCCTTAGTTCCACATCTTAGTTCTTCAGTTCTTGGTAAGCCTGAAGAAGTGGGCTTTGCTCGTTACCTTCAGCTTGGCTCAATGAAGCTGTGATAAACAGCTATTATAGCCTTGGCTTTCATAGGTTGTGAAATGTGAGAAATACTATGTATTAGAGGATGTTAGGAAGTATTATGTGAATGTTAGGAATAATTTTGCTATACAGATATTTACTAGTTAACATTATAACTCAGGTTAAAAATTGAGTTACAAAATACCCATGTAATCTGAATTATAACTATACCTATATAACTTGAATTGTAAACTTTTTATAATAGCTAGTATGGTTAACTAATCCTCGATGTTTAAATAAATGAAAATCCAGAGTGATAATCTCAAAAATAACCAAGTATGGCTAGATTAGAGAAGCAGCAGGATGAACTAATGAGAAAGGAATTCCAACTAGCTGAATTCAGAAGAAAAAGAAAACAAAACCTCGGAAGACAATTACTATGCATGCTCCAAATCCCTCCTAAAAAGAATGCAAATTAGCTATACATATGCATTGTTGTTTATTAATATGTATAAGATTGAAACATATAACTGGGAAATTTGTGTGTGTGTGTCTCTGGCTGTGAGCCAAGCACCCAGCACTGTGATTCTTGCTCTAAGTGCCTTTTGTTCTCTATTGCCCCTTATTAAAGTTATAAAACTCCAAGGAGCAGTGAGCGTTGTATCTCATAAAGCCATTAGTAAAAATAGACAGCAAGAAGACATTATTTCAAAATGTGAAAACTATCACTGCTTTTGGATCTGTCTGTCTTGGAGCCCTTGGCTCTACTGTCACAGAGCATGTCTTTATTCCCAGGAGATTTACCTTGTGCTCCCAGGAGCCGCTTTCTGCCATCCAGAGGTTCTGGGTGTGTCGTGCTTGTTTGAGGCTTCAAAAGTCTGTTCTGAAATCTTTCACATTTCAACTGTGCCTATTTCAAGCTGCTTGACCTGGTGTAACCCCTATCCAGGATACCATGGTACTCTGTCCTCTTTTAATTGTGTCTGAAATTCCCCACTGAAGTGTGAAAAAACATCCATCTTCTGAAGCCGGGCATGCTTCTTTGTAGCTGCCCATTGAAGGAACATCTTCATCCCAGGATACTGCTGGAACAGTCTTTGAAAAGAGACTAAAAGCTAGAGAATATGAAGAGAGATGCTCAGTGAGCCCACCAATTAGAGCTGACAAATTAAAATTACAATAAAGTGAAACTGCACAAATCCAAAGAACTGGGTCTTTCTCTGATTGCTTTTATTGCGAAGGTGACAAAGCTATTTCTCAGAATGGGAGTTCAAGAGAATAATGTGTCATTACATTTTACTCAAGAGATAAAACTTCTGGTTGCTTTTTCGAACATTTAATATTTTAGTATTATTTTATGATGAAAGAACACGTCCAGTAGCAGCTCTTTTTTTTATGTAGATTTCTATGCTAAGTGCCTGTTTTAAGGCATTTTTCCTTACAGGTTTATACTATTTCCTTTACTTCCTTGGGCTATCATGGGTAGTCATGCTGGATGACGTTTCTCACCTGGCCTCCTATGCTGTGCACGTATGGATGTGAGGCTTTTCCCCTTAAAAACCAATTCACTCCTGCAATTAACTTTGCAGGAGGGAGTAAAAATTCCCAGAAGACTAGACCACGGAACTGCTTGGTTACCAGGTATGTTATGGAAAGGATCTCCTGAAGAAATATGTAACTTGGCTTTTTGTGGTTGATTTAGAAAATTTCATCATCTGATAGTTCTGTGAGATTTCCCTTATTGTGTAGCAGGGGACGTTGAGACATGTTTGGTTTTGAGATCCTTGGGATCAGCAATATGTTCTGCTTTCCTATGTTGCTTTCCTATGTTCTGCACTACTTTTTCTTTCCCCCATCCTCACAGATGCATATTCTGATACTCTTTATAAGTTTCAACCTCATCCTGCTAGAGGAGCATGGCTATGCATTCAGTTTCCCTACTGTGTAGTATCTGCATGGCACTTCAGGGTCAGCTTGGACAGGGCTCTGAGCAACCTGATCTCATTGAAGATGTCCCTGCCTACTGCAGGGGAGTCAGACTAGAGGACCTCTAAAAGTGCCTTCCAGCCCAAACCATTCTGTGCTTCTGTGTGCTCCCATAGGAAAGCCAGTAGTTCTGTTTTGCTGGCAGCCATGTCCTGGCTGATCAGTCATGTGAAACTCCTCTTTTCTTCTCTCATAGCTCACAATTAGTTAAATTCATGGAAGAATGCTTAAAAGGCATACACAGCCCTGTAAGGCTAAGGCGTGGGGACAAATGGGAAGTCTCTGTCCACTGAAGGGAAAGAATAAGGTGGAATTAAGTCAATTCAAATGATGACATTGATGAGTGGAAGTAAGTTTCAGTGTAAGGCTGACTGTGGTGAGTGATGCCTATCAGATTTTAGAATGGAATTACAGTTACATAGATAAAGGCAGAGGACCATGTGAACAGCATTTCTGGCTAATTGCCACAAGTGTTAACAAATACAGCCCTAGCCATGAACTTGGGTGTCTAGCAAGTAAGAGAAAAGATCTTTGTGTGCTGTCAGCCAGAGATCTATATACTTCATAAGTAAACACACTAGATGTTGAATTTTGTTTCCTAAAGAGTGAGGCAAACATGGCTATGATTTACAGCATTCCTAAATGTTTATTATCTGGGCATTGTTCATATTCATCTATGGCAGAAATCACTTGTATCTTTTCAAAAAGGGCTTTTCAGTGTTTGCACCAACAAGAAGATCTCTCTGCATCATGCAGGCATACATTGGCTTTAGCTGTTGAACTTCAAGCTTTGAATCTGACTTCAGTGTGACATGGGCAGCTACAAGGGTTCTTTGTGTCTCTCAATTTCATTGTGGGTTAAAGCAGATCAACACAGGATTTGAGCCAAAGCTCATTATGGTCAATGTAAGTTTTGTCCAGTTGATTTCTAAACAGTGATTCTGTTCATGTAGCAAGGGCTCTATTAATGGAAAAAAATCAAATAGTATTGTGTAATCTGCAGAAGTGGAGGGTCCTGCTACTTTAGTAACATTAGTTGCATTGCTGATTAGTGTTTGCTGTCTTCCCAGGCTGTGAACAAGTTAGGGAATAACCAGTACTAGGGGTTTTTTTCTATGTCTTTGCTATAATATAAAACAAAAAGGAGTAGGAGGATATTGCTATTATGATCATGCTTTTTATCTCCATACGTAATTTGCATGCCGGATAATTGTTTTGATAGGGTTAGAAATACGCAGCAATGTATACTTGTGCTTATGAATCTGGTGCTTTGTGTGCTCACAGGATTGATAATATTACATCAATTCCTTCCAAGGGATCCTGCTCAATAAAAACACATTGATACGGATAGTCACTAAATTAAATGTAATGTGACATCTTTGCTGATGTCCTGCGTCAATGATACTTTGCTGTGGTTTGTTTGCAAAGTTCAAATTAAAAGTTCGTACAAATATATTCTTTGGAGTAATGGAGGATTATGTCTCAGATCACAAGGTATGAATATGTTAGCACTGAAAAACGAAGAAGGGAGAGAGAAGCAGCTTGTTTGTTGTATACATTACTAGTAGTTACTGCAATATATCCCATTTTGGTGCTTGAAAAGAACTGGGAAGAATAAGGAAAATAATTTCTAATTAATAAGGCTGTCTTATAAAGGGTTATTAAAGGATCTTGATGTATTTATCTCGCAGAAGAAAAAAACCCAACAAAATAATAGAGTTGTTTACACATCGAGATACATCAGGATATGTGTTAATTTATTTGTGGAGATATTATGTGATTATTTGAAAACCACTAGTAGACCTGAATCTGGTCCTTGAAAAGTCTCCTAGAAAGCACTCTGCTCTGTTACCACGTAAACAATTTTCAACCTATCCCATCACATAAGAATCACGCTGCATTAGTTTTAGTTGTCACCAGTGGGGTAGGAGAACCTAATCATATTAGAGACTGTCACACTGTATTAGCCAAAATTAATACAGAAAGAATATGATAAAAAAAGTGTCAGTGTTTCAAATGCTGTATCTTATTAGCACAGTAAGCTTTCTGCTCATAAAGCTGCTGTTTTCTCCACAGTCCCTCTTGTTGATGTGAGACGAAATGCCATGCTCCATTTACACAGGATGCTAATGCCCTACACAGAGCACTTTACCAGGGGAGCTCAAGCGATAGGAGGCTCCAGAGCCTGGTCAGGGTTTGGACTGCTGTTAACCTTAACTTTATAAGGTGCAGGCTAGGAATGTAGTTATCATTTACAGTTCCTGATGTGTTACTTTACATCCCAACTTGTTAATATAGGGCAGCATCAATTTTTTCATGCTGTAGCAGACCGTAGTTTGCAGAGTTCAGCAGGTGACACATGGGGACGAGGAACAACGACTGGAAATAGCAAAAGCCTTCCTCCATCTGTTTCCATTCTGGGGAAATAGAAGCCAGAGCTGAATTACAATGAGAAAACTGCTTGTGGTTATGCAGCATGCCTTACACCCCAGTTTTTAAGAGCTAACCAGCGTGCCCTGCTTGTAGAAGGGAAAGCACAACTTTCCATGGAGTTGCTAACACCTGGCTGGAGATGCCAGTTCCAGGAGGTGCTAGTTTTGGGCTGCAGCGGCTGCCTGGCACTTGGCAATGTGAATCACTGTTTCTGTGTGCTTCTTGCCTCTTTGGATGAAATTAATTAGTTTTTCCTATAAACTTGTAATATATTTTGTGGTAATGACATAGTATTAATCTGGATTAGCTGCACAGAAAAATATCCTATCCTGTACCTGATGGACAGTTATTTTTTTTAAGCTATCAGTATTAATGTAGTGATCTGAAATCTTGTTCAGTTTTAGCTCAGAAGCACTTTTCTCTGAGACACTTTGCATTAATGAAACTCATTTCAAAGCTGGACAAAAAGCTTAAAAGAAAAATTGGAAATTAATTGTGGGGGTAGTGTGAGAGGAAAGCCCTTAAAACTCAAGACAGAAAGAATTCTAGGAAAAAATCGGTTCCAGGCAAAGTGGAAAAGAATTTGCAAACGGCTTTATCTGATGCATGGAAGCTCCTACAAGCTGATTGCTGAGATGAGGATCTTAATTTTCCTCTCTGGGGAACCAGTAACTCCCAACTTCCCTCAGCTGCTCCATGAGGCGCTGGCTGGCCCTGCTCTTGCTGCAGCTGTCTGCTGTTTTGTTTTGCTTTTACTGGAGGAAAGGGTCATTTTGCAAATTGGTGATTTCTTTTGGAATGCCCCAGTGAGGAGAGCTCTGCACTAGCCTAATCTCCCCATCAGCTGTGCTGTGTTGCCCACATTGAGCCTGTGGACAGGACTATGGGAATGAAAGAGACTCCTTTTAAATCTCAAGCATGAGGGGATGCACTTGACTGAAGTGAGGATCTGGAAAGAGACTTGAAAAACTGAGACTTGAAAAAATGTTTCCAGGAGCTTTCTAAATAAGTTGTTAGTTCAGGTTTGGATGTAGTTCATTTGAGGTGAGGCCATTTGTCAGAGACTGAGCTGTCTGGTCCATGGAGCCTTTGTCAGTCTGTGGTGCCTTTGTCTGTGAGTTCAGCTGGTTTCCAGGAGCTGCAGGGACTTGCTGTGTGCTGGAGCTCAGAGGGGCTGAGTGGCTGTGCTGTTCTCGTCAGTGAGCGGCTCCGAACTCTGCGGGAAAGGGATCAGAAACAAAAAGATGCATCAGTGCATCTTGTAAGGAGAGAACAACTTATGTAAAAAAACCTAATTCCCGTAGACATCACAGGAACTGTTCCCTGCATCCTGCCTTTGACTAGTCAAAATTATACACTGAAGGGGGTTGGTTTTCTGTGCCCTATTTCTGATTAGAGAGGGTGATACCATAGGAGTCTGGTTATGCTTCAGCAACAACACCCAGTTAAGATGAAGAACGGTATTCCACAATCTTTTTCCCTGGGTTTATGTGGTTGGGATCTTGAATGTGCTTGGACTGCAATTTGCATTGTGTGCCTGCTTGAAGTTTTCTGCTTGTAATGCTTTGGTCACTGCTAAAATATGTACCTACATTAATTCAGTGTATTGATACATCAGCCTTCTGTGTAAACATCTGCCTCTGGGCTGGCTGCCTCCTCTGCTTAAACCCATATGGACTGAGACCAGGTCCTGTGTTTGTGTAGCCTGACTTGTGGGAGGGGATGTGAGGTCAGTAGGGTTTAAAAGAAACAGAGGTGCCATGTGCAGGCCTCGTTGGATCTTTCGAAATATAAAGTGGGGTGAAAATTGCCTGATCTTTTATCACTCTGTAACTCTGAGGCTTGTGTGTAAGTTATCACAAGGACTGTGTCTTTCCATGTAATCCCTGCTGCATCTGTGACCAATACACTGAAACATTCCCATCAGCTCACAAACATGCATCAGTTAATTCTTAGGATATGAATGTCTCTGCTGAGGCTCAGAAAAGAGAAGAAAATGCTGCAGCTAATCTTCAGTAGATGCAGCATGTCACTGTGATGCAAGAAATGAAAAGATTCCAATTTCCAAAGAATCAGAAGTCTCCTTTATTCAAATTTTCCACCCCTTTTATAAGGTGTTTCACTAAAAGCTACTTGATTGGCCAAATAGCACAATGCTTCTCTACCACCATTGGATGAGATAGAGCATATTTTGAAAACATAACATGACAAACAAAGTAAAAGTGAAAAAACAGCACCTGTTATTTTGAGAATTAAAAAGTGCTTACAAGTCTATCAAAAACCTTCTTGAGAACATGAAATGTTTACAGGATTGTTCTCTTTAGAAAGTGAGAAGTTTTCCCTTGGGAAGAAAGTGCTTTTTCAGGCCTGCTGCTGGATTTCTCTAAGATCCACTAAATGTCAGCCCCACAGCAGCATCCATAAGTAGATTATGCAAAACTGTTAATTTTTTATTACTGAATAGCACTTTAGGGAGAGGAAGGCCTTAATACTCTGGCTAAAGATGCTAGTCATACCAGATTAGTATTGTTGTACATTAATAATAAAAATAGCTGGGTCTGATTAGTGTCAGTTAAAGTTTCCTGAATGAGGGATATAACTCTTTGAATTAAACTACTTGAATAGCAGCTAAGGATTCCTGAGGAATAATTTGTATTAAAAAGTTAAAAGACCTTCACTACTTTTCTAAACGAATATCTATTACCAGTGTGGGAATTGCAACAGCATGAAAAGAAAGGATCTTCACAGACCATAAAGTGTAATACAGGAACATCCAAAATTGATTTTCATTTAAATAGAAGATGTTTTCTTCTAGACCAGGGAAAGCACTGTCTAATCTCCATTACTTTTCACAAGTAGACCTACTGGTTTGATCCAGATATCCATCAATAAATGCACCAAGCCGCTCTTCACAAGTACCTGCCTGTGACTTGGGACAGACCTGACAGTCTCTGCCAGATACTAGTTCTCCTGTCCCTCAGGGAAATCTGGAGGGAAGTATGGTATGGCGTGGGTTGATGGCAGTTTTGAAGGTATGATGACAGACCAGAGCTAATCCTGATTTTGGGTTCTATTAATGTTTTGTTGAACTGTTGCTGAGTCCAGGAAGCAGTTCCATGCTCAAAAGTATTCAACTTTGTAGATGCCTTAGGTGGCTCACTCATGTTTGTTTTTAAACCACAAAATTAGGCCCTTTCGTATCCTAGCCCCTTTCTGAGGTTGTGCACACTCCCTCTCCAACTGGTCTTTTACTAGACAGAAACATCTTCAGAGGCTGCTTTTATCATTGTAATGATGATGATTGTACTGACTGTGCAAAGAGCTGGAAATGAGACCGTCGCTATTTCCCTGTGCACAAGCAAAGAAGTTGCTGTCCACAAGAATTTTCCTTGATCTCTGTGACACATCTGCTGCAGGCACATCAGGAGAACAGTCAGTTTGTCTGTGATCATGCATTGCAAACAGGTTTTTTTACCAAATCAAAAGACAACAAAGGAAACTAAAATCTTTGTAGTGAGGATGCATGCTTAGTACTCAGAAAATTCCAAAGAAAATCAACAACTTAAATGGAATATGTGCATACTGTTTTAGAGAGAACATATAAACTGCTTTCACTTGGTTGTTGTAGTGGCAGGATATTCCAGGGGTGACGAGAGTGGGACCTCTCCTAATCTTACAAATTCCCAGTTCAAGAATAGCTGTAAATGTTTAATTGATGTGAAAGAGCTAATTGTACAAATGATTATTTTCAGCCTGATGTGCCTCTGCTGTTTATTCTGTGGCAGTAATGAATTCTATAATAAAAAAATGTCCTATTAGATAATTTCTCTGGGAACTCAGGCTACTGTCCAATGCAGGAAGCCTTCAAGAAGATGAAGTGGTTTGGTTATGGCCTTAGCAATCTGACTACTTTTAATGGCAGGGGCTTGTTTGCTTCACTGAGAGATCATTACTGAAGAATTTAGCTTTTACGGGTGGGACTGGAGATAAGTCTCTTGAGGCTGAGATTTGGTGCTGTGGATGGATGGATTTGCCCAGGCCTTGCCCCTCTCTAGAAGGGGACACCAGACCTACCTGTGAATTTACATCTGCTTTTGATCCATCAGCATCTGCCATTCTATGAGAAGTTTGGATGAAATGAATGTACTTCATAAAGTATCAGAGTGAACACAAGAAAATCAATAAGCAATTTGTGTGATAATTAATTAGCATGCCAGGATGAATTACTGCTTCTTCCCCTCCTGATTTGGGTCACAGTCACATCTGATTTGGGAAGTTGTCAGTTTTTCAATTATAGTTTGGCCTTTGTTCTTGGTATGGCTTTTTGCCTTTTTTTATTTGATGTGCCCAGAATGAAGGACTGGCAGATAGAAATTTGTGCTGTGAAAATTTGCTTGTTATGGGAAGGAGACAATATTGAGCTCAGCACCTAGCAGAACCTGTTGTCAAGGAGATGTACTGTATGCTGTCAAAACTGGCCTGATCCTGAGTATTTAAATATCCAGGAGTAGAGGCATTTGTTAAGGGATCTGACACCTGCTCTAGTCTACCTCTTCAGATTTCCCTGGGACTCATATCCCATTCCTGGGAAGTAGAGTGTCTCCAGCCCCTATACTCCTGCAAATTCACCCACTACCATCCCAAATCACTCAAGTAGTTTTCCCTGCTCTTAACTAAATTTAGCATTGGAATTCTTCCTCAGGGTCAGCTCCAGGATTTTTACGGACTTCTTAAGCAGGAGGGCTGGTATTATGAGCTTTGCAGAGACTCCTCTGAAGGCAAAGCAACTACCAGCTTATTATCAAGCTTCAGGTATAAATTCCTTCCCTTGCTATCCTGTTTCCTTTCTGTGGTCACAAAAAAGACTAATTATATGTGATAGATTAGTGAACTCATTTTGTAAATATACCATGTAATGAGATAGATGCCTATTTAACTTTCTCAGTGAACTTCAAGAACCCAGATGTCCCTTCTTTACAACGAATTGGTTTCTATCAACAGAAAAAAGTCTCTCAAAGGATCTCTTCCAGGTCTCTAATGATAACAAATAACTCTGCTTTTTACTGGATAGTAGACAAAGCAAAAGCACTGTACATCTGACACTCTGAGTGTTCAGAAAGGATCAGAAGTGAACTGGTGATGATCACCTGGAGCTTTAGAAATTATCATTTGCAATGGAATGGGGGGGTTTATTTGCGTTTTTGTGTGTGTGGATTTGACAACCAGTTCTCATGGTGTCTGAAAGAATTAATAGAAAATTAAGTGACTGGAAATTTCACAAAACCTACTTGAAAAAAACAGTTTTATTTTTCTTCCTCCTAACTCCTAAATTTTCAAGGATTTTTCAGTTTGCCTTCTCTTAAATATTTTTTCCTTTATTTCTTTTGGAAACCTTGGAGAATATGGAATTTATTTCCTAGTTTTGTCACTGTTAAAATATTTTCCAATATAGCTTTCAGGGCACACCAGGAGCTCATCTTTTTTAAGGGTCACATTTTGAGAGACACTGATTACCTGAAATTTATGCTAGGGATGGTCACCAGTGTGGAGTAGTTACTTGAGAATAGCTTTAGTCCAAAACAATTTGCTTGATGTGTAAAAAGTTAATGATATTTATACAGGAACTTCAGGGTTTTATGACAACCTAATCCTAACATGTAGCTGGTGTTACTATTACTCCTGCTCTCAGTCTATCTGTACTATTTCATCTGATTGCCATCCTTGTGTTATTTTAACCACCTCTGCTTTAAATGGACCAAATATGGTTTCAGAAGTATGACTAATGTGTGAGGAAGGGAGATCTTTTCTTGGTAATGCATGGCATCAAAAAGAACATCTTTTGCATACCATAAATGTTCTGAAAGACTTCTACACACATTCAGCACTTTCTGGCTGTGCTGAGGTAGTTCTACAGCACCAAGATTAAAATTTCTGATTTTTCTTTGGATTGGTTCAAACACGACTTTGGGAAGACCCCAAGAGAGGATTTCCTCCATCAACAGATCACAGTTAGTGGCCATCAGAATAATTGTAACATGGCTNATTCATACTCTGTTTCAGAATCAGAGGCATTACAAGGAAGCTGAAGTTTGGCCCTTGGCACATTGTGGAGGCAGCAGCTTCTTACTCAACGTCTGTCTGTTATGTCTGTCACTTTTTCAGTAACTGAAAGCAGAGAGTCACATGCTGCCTACTCAAACCCAACTAAACTGCTGCTCCATTTGTGAGGAGTCATTTGGTTTTAATTAGCAGAACCTTTTGGCTGACTGTATTGATACAGTTGAATGTCTCCTCTGGTTATGTGGAGTCAGGTTTTCTCAGGTTCCTGTGTTAGACTCTTTTTTTTTCCCAAGTGCAAGAGTACAAGGTTTATTTATAAAGCAGCTTTTGCCACAAGTTTCTCATCCAACCTCAGCTAGATAAGTTTAGGTTTTTAAGCAAATTGCATTTGGCAGAAGTTGGCTGGAAGGCATCAGCTCAAATGTGATGTAACCTTTATTTTAGAATGCAGTCAAGGAATTGCTCAGTATCTCGATGTTAGGAAACAGAGGGTGAAAGACATTAATAAGAGTGAAGTGCAAAACTGTGATATAAGGTACTACTGTGTGCCAGCTTAAGTGATTGGAAAGAAATATAGACAACCATCTCGTTTTCTGAAGCAATGATGGACTAATTATCCTCCAGTTGTCAATAATTCAGGGTGAATGAAGGGATCTAAGCAGGAGCTGAAAATTGGAAGTAGTCCAGAGTGACAGAAGGGCACATCCATAACAAGCCTCCCTGCCCTGAACTCTGATTGCTAAGGAGAAAAATTATTTTATCTTCAGACACTGCGTTCCCAACACAGTAACAAAAGTAATGGACGTTGGGTAGCTTCTTAACTTCGGAATATCTCCAAGATCAAATTATTCACTTAAAATCATGGCAGTTACTTGTGAAAATGAACCTGGGGTTCTCAGAACTCAGTAGTTCAGACATAGCTAATTTTGAATTGGAATGGGGATGCTCTGAATTGAGTTCTGACTGCAGTCCTCAGACTCTCCCTTCTACCTTGGCTTTACAACCTTTTCAGGCAAAGTTTCCACCTGAAATTTTACTCCTGGCCTTTCACATCTTGCTTTTACTCATCACCAGTATATCAGCTCACTTCACCAAAGTGAAGTCCTGATTTTGTTTTGAGTGAGTGCTTCCAAAACTTGAGGAAAATCTGTCTTTACAAAAAGTCACAGAATAGGGTTTTGATGGCGAAAAGGTGTGTAAAGACTCTGGGAGAGCCAGGTTCCTGGTCAGACTGGTGGTAGATGTGTAATAACTGGGAGGTGCTGGCCATCCTTCATCCTTACTAGGCAATGAACTTGAGCCATACATCTCAACACTGAAATAGATTAGAAAGACTGGATAAGCACTTGAGTTCCAAACCTCAAATTGCAAGACTTAAGTAGCAGCATTAGATCTTCTGAATGATCAAGCAACAAATTTTACAGGAAGCAGTGCTGATTATTCCCCCGCTCTCCCCAGCCTGTAAACATTACTGGCTGCATCAAACTCTGAAACATGAGTATCATCCCAAACAGTCTTCCTATTAACATGAGCTATTTTAAGTTTTACTTCAGAATTGTTTTTCATGATTCTTTCATGATAATTATGCAATTAATGTGAAACTAATATTAATGTCAAAAATCCATACAAGTGAGTGAATTCCTCCAGTTACAGATACCAACAGTTTTATTCTGCTGCACTTGTTACTCTTTTGCTTTCCTTGTTTGATATTATTTTGTCAGGGGTATTTGATCCTGGTTGTTCTTTGCAGCAGGGCTGTCCCTGCTGTGGATTAAAATCCCATAATTTTCCACACTCTCTCTGGTCTGCCTTGGGTCACAGAGGTGAGGAAAACTCTAAGTTGGGAGCACCCACGTGCAGACTCCATGGCACCTCTAAGTTGTCCCTGCTTGCGCATTGGTGAAACAGGGTCTGGTTCTTGCCCAGGAAACAAAGGAAGAGCCATTACACACCATCCATCTATTTTCACTAGGATTATAAATTCAAGTAGTTGAACCTCAGGCTGATGGCAATCATTTTTTAATGTGGCAGTGTGAGAAACCTGCCTCTTATATCAGGCATTTCAATGTTTTAGGCAATGAGAATTTTTCAGAACTCTTACATTTATGGTCCTATGATGCTTTGTTTTTTCCACCCTTATTTTTTAATTTAACTTGGATTTGTCTTTAAGGAAGGTAAAGTGAAGAACAAAAGGTGTCAAAGATGTTATGGGAGTCCTAAGTAGCTTTGGAAAGAAGCTCTCAATGGGAGATTTGACAGCCTGCTTTGTCAGGTCAAGTGGCTGCCTTCAGACTCCTTTGTATTTCAGGAAAGAGCTGAGAGGTGATTAAAAATTACATAATCTGGTTTGAAACTTGGTTTTCAGAGGTGACATTTCTACAATAAAATTTTTCTTTTTTATTTCACTTCATGACGGAATTTAAAAATTAAGCTTTTTCCTGAAATTTCTATTTTTAAATCATAGAAACCCAACAGTTTTCTTTGCTGGTGGTGGTAATTTTTCCCTCTTTCCCTAATTTCAAACTGCTGCTCTATCCTAGCAGCAGGAAAAACCTGAACTGCTTAGAAAGAAGGCAGTGGAAATAAACCACTTTCTCTCCCAGTTTGACAGCTCTGTTCTTTTCCCATTTCCTCCTTTTAGGAAAATAGGCAAAGAGTATTGTCAGGAAAATTAATCCACAAACAGCAGAGGTTTATGTCCAAAAAGGAGACAGAGGAGTCCTGTAACTTTATTTGAATAAAGGGAGAGGCCATGGGGCATTCCCATGGGGTCTCTCAATTGCTTGTGGGATGCAGCCTCCTTTTTATCCTAATTTCCTGGCCGCATTTCCCTCTCTCTTTCCCCATTGGCTGAGGTACTTGAGAGGTACAGACTTCCTGAATCGCCTAATACAGACCCCCTCCTAAGGTATACCCCCCCCTTTTTCTTTTCCTATGGAATTTATGGTTCTTCCCATTGCTCCTTTTGTCTCTCAGTATCTATCTTTACCTATCAGCAGACCCACAGTTTGTTTGTAAAATCTCTCTCATTCCTTTCAGTATTAAATAATCAAGTAGAAGCTGGGTTTTCTGGTTTTCTGCTTTTGATACATTTGGCAGTGATTAGGGATTCTGTCTAAACACCTTCTGGGCAATGGTAGACTATGGAGGAATTTTAGTGATGGTTCCAAGCCAGTTAAAGTCTGCCTTTTCATGATGGCAAATGGTTCTATAGTTTATTGTCTCAGCAACTATAACATATCGTGATATCCAGTCTGAACACTGAATAGCTTATCAGTGTTGCAAATGGAATGGTTGCATAGGTAACTGTAGAAAAGTCTACTTAAGTGCACTATTTAGAGAACCTAAACTACAACTTCCAATTCCATTTGGTGTTCACCATTCCTAAAGAATTTGCAGCAGAAGATAAATGCCAAGAATTTACATCTCTTTTTGATAGTTGGCTGCTTTGCAGTGATTTTTGTAAGCTGAGGATTTCAAATGGAGTAGTGCTATGATAGGATGATAAACCCTCTATATTTCCAGGTAGTGTTAGGGATTTTATCTGAACTATTCTTCCTACTGGGCCAATTTTTGCTAGCATGGTGGGGGCATTGTGCATATGGACAGGCACATGCCATGAGATTCGGGGTGTGCTAGTCCATATAATACAAAGTCTTCTTGTCACTAGACCAGTCTGGCATCACTTGTCTCTCACAGGGTTACTTAAGGGGTCTGTCATAATTAGTGCTGGAAACAGTGGATCAGTTTAAATAGTGATGTTTTGGAAAAGATATCTCTATCTTGTATTTGATATAGAATTTATATTCTGTGATTCTTTGAACATTATTGTGGATGTGCAGCTCTTGGACTTGATAAGAAAGTTTGGCCTAGTAATGCACACGTAAAAATAATTCAATTATAGTGAATGTAGGTGCTGAAGATTGTGGATGCTGACAAGTTTGGTCAGGGAGAAATTTTCCAGCTCTCAGCCCTGTTCGTGAGAAGAAGTTACTTTGTCACAAGCGGAGCTGAGAACCAGGAGAAGTTTGTGTAAACCATCTTGGATGTTTTGTAAACGATATCTCACAAGTGGTGTTTTTTACATTTTGTTATTCCTGACTTGTTACTCTGTAACTCGCCAATGGTAACTGTTCTTTACACTGCTTCTCGCAATGCTATATATAAGCATTCGCGTTCTTTAATGAAGAAGAATCTAAGGATCTTTGCCTTTGCTTTAATAAAACAGGATTTTTGCCTTCTGAGAATGGAGTTTCCTCTGTAGTTCTGGCCCGAATCTGAGGCTGAATTGCTACAGAAGATCAAGTCAATGCAAATGAACGAGATCACTGAATTTATGAGAAATAAAGTTATTGAATAAAATTCTACAGTACATACCAAGTCCATATGCTGTCTTAGTAATGCTATAATTAAGCCACAGAGTCTTGTCAAATTGGCCTTTTCCATCTGCTCTGTGATCTGCTTGGGGAGCAATTTGGAAAGAATGACAGGTGACCTCAAAACGGACAAGTTCAGTTAATATATGATCCACCAGAGGTGATACTTAAAAAAACCTCACCCACTTTCATATATGGGAGCAAATTGTCCTCCATTTAATTGGGAAAATCAAAATAAGGCTTGCCTGATGCAGGCTTGTTCAAAATTTTTGTTTCAGTAAATGCCTCTTGGTATTATCTGAGCCATTTTATGGCTCATGAAAACATTCTTCCATATTTTTTTGCAGCTATGTAAGCTGCAGTGTGGTGGTACAAGTTTAAAATAGCACTGTTGGGTTTTTCTGTTAATTTTTTATAGCTTTTACCAAAACAAACCTGTTAATAACAAAGTCTCAAAAGTTCACATGAGTAATCGACATGTGAGACACGTGAAACTCAGCCTGTATTTATAATACAAATTGATTTCATTTATTTTGCATCCCCTGTGAATTTCTCACTGCCAGTCTTGTCATTATCTTAATGTTGTTGTTTCCAATAACACTCAGAAAAGTGGTTTTGAAGGCAGGGAGTCTTTCAGCACAGATGCATCAGGTGTAAAACTTCCTTTCCTCTGAGGTGATCAAATCGACTAAAGGAAACCCCGTGGAATGCTACAGCTTAAAAACCAGGGACTGTCCATCTGTTTGACTCTGTGCTAGCTTGTGAAAATCTGCTTAATGCTCACTCCCACGAGTGTCTGTATTCAGATAATGTGGGCAGGGGTTTTTGTTGTGACAGGGAAGTGTGAAAAATATTACTGCTGGAATCAGTGCAGTATCTGGAAGGTCATAGTCAGGATATACAAACCTAAAGCACCTCCTTGTCTGTTTGTTCTGCTGGCCTGGAATAAGAAAAGTACTCTGAATACTTTGATGGAAAAATCTGGTTTCCGTTTCTATTTGATAAACAGAGTTAAAATGTAAATGTGGTTGAGAATACCCTAAGTTAATGGTGTTTTGCCTGTCTGGCAGGCAGGCTCTGCCTTCCTGTCTGGTGGGCAGTGTCCTGGTGAGTCGCCATTCTCAGAGAAACAAACTTAGTCATCCACAAATTTTAGCACCTGCCATAATTCAAAGTAGTCTTTAAAACAGAAGTTGTCTTTAAACTGAGCTTTTCTGCCCCTCCCCTCCCTGCCGCTTTTTAGCAATTCTTTGGCTTTGCTCTATAGCCCAGTACCAGTAATTTTGCTGGAGAGAAGTGCAGCTGGCTCAGGGCTGGTGTCCTGGGACAGCTGCAGTGACTCACACTGTGTTCTCTACCTGCTGCTCCTCTTGGCATCTCAGAGAGGAATTTTCTGAAGTCTTCAGGAGCCTGACAGTGAATGTTCCAAGTCACCACACATACTGGTCTTTCACCAAGGGCTTTGTTCAAGGTGATATTCAGGCAAGGAAATTTGAATGAAGCCTGCTTTTGTTTTTTTTTTTTCAAGTTCCTGGTTTGATTTATTGGACAAAACTTTGAGAAATATTTGCCACTTGTGTTCTCTCTCCTTTTCCTGCCCCTTCTACCAAAAGGTGAATGAACAGTCATCACTTTCTGTATCCCAAAGTGTCTTAGAAGACAGTAAGTAAGGACCAGCAACAAAATCAGTTAGGCGTGAAGAATTTCCTGACATGTTAATGTTTTAAACACCAGATTGGGATACTCCTTTTCCTTTGCCTGCATGCCAGGTGTCACAGGGTGAAGGGATGCAGAAGGTGTGCCCTCCTGCAGCAGTTGCATGATGGGCAGAGCAATATGTGTTTGATGCTGCCTTTTGGTGTGTGTTGAGTGGGGAAAGGCACTTCACACCCACTGAAGTTACTCGGGAGCCTCAGAGCTGCGGTGTCTCAGAGCAGTTGGTGTAATGTTTTCTCAGAACACAATTTCCCAGCTCTGCTCCTGGAAAAGCCATATTGTGTCTCACAGTGGAAACTGCATTAGCAGTGTCATCAGTAAAGAGCTGCACCTTTTAAGTAACAAGAGAGGAAGCAGAGTGAGTGGGAGTGAGCCAAAGCACATGTCTCGAGTGACCTGCTGAGGCATTCTAGGGGGAGGCCACAGGTTTGAGTGGCCACAGGCTGGTCATGGCTGGGCAGCAGCTGGCACCTCCATGCAGTGTCCAGCTTCTTTGCTTCAGCATTGATGTGGAAAGGGAAGAGGTCTTTTCCCATCTTTCTGATTCTATGATTCTGTGATGCTTGGCCTTTGATGTGATATGGGATGAAAGCTTTAAGATAGTAATAAAAAACAGTGTGAAGAAATTTGCCAAATAAATTTTTTCTTTCCTATTGAACTGTCAGCCTGGAAATTTTAGGGCTTTGACTGTTCAGAGAATAAAAGCAAGTTCTGCACTTTATGTTGCACTGTTGCCTTAATGATCCTCTCTCAATGTGTTGCAGCCATGTGACACTAAACAATCCTTGCTGGCTTGTGGGTGACAGCGCTGTTACCTCGGAATGAACTGGCTCACCCTTGAAGCTGAAGTCCAGCCCACAGCAGAGTATCCCTTCTGGTGATGATTTAATAGACACCTGTCCTTTTCAGGATGGTCTGGGGCCATGTATTTGAGTCACGTTGCTTCCCTGTGGAATCCTCATCTCATCTCCTTGCTGAGCTGTTGAGCAGGTGTTGTGTAAAAGCTGGAAAGGAAAGGAAGTTACAAGTCAAGAAAGGAAACACCAATTCTTCCCAGGGAGTTTGAGTACAATCAGGAATGGGCCTTTATAAATGAAAGCTAAATTCGGCAATCAGAGTAGCTGTGAAAGTCATATAGGCAAATGGTGCAGAGGTGGTTTGCTTTATCTTCTTGGTGTGGTGTTTTTTTTTTTTTTTGTTTAAAACAGCACACATCAAGTTCTCAGCCAGACCCCATAATCTAAATGCTTCTCTCTTCGTTTGTATTTTTAAAATAGTTATAAATAGGCAGATATGTGTAGCCAGCTGTCTTCAAAGCAGACTGAGGTGCAAGAAGTCCAGCTAGAATATTCTTGTTCATGGATTGAAAAGAAAAAGCTGGTTGGGAAAAATTGGGGAGCCAAGATGTAAAAACCCCCAACATCCCAACCCTGTAAGGGATCATAACAAGCATATCACACAGAAAACACAAAAGTTCAGACAGCTTGCAGGTGATGTGTGAGGGATGCTGATGGAGAGAGTAGTTACATAAAGCTCTGCTGAGGGGGGCTCTAGCAATGGACTCTCACAATCTGGGGATCCTTCAGTGCTCAGAGCTTAGCAAAGACATCTGTGGTGTAAGCCTTAATTGTGGCTTCTGCTCTTGGACTCTGACAACTCTGAGATTAAAATAACGTGGAAAACTGATGTTTTCAGTCTAGGTTTAACTTTGATTATTATTTCATTAACCTGGACTCTGAACAAGCCATGAGCAGGAATCTCATGCAGTGAAAGCTGTGGACTAAAAATTTGTGTTCAGATCCCTTCACTACCATTAGCTTTGTCAGGAACTGCCTTAACAGTGTCTTTTTTTAAAGAGTTGCTCTGTATGAAAATATTTTTTTGCCTTGAAGCTTCAGTATTTTTGTTTTCTTTAGGAAATGGGGATAATTCCTTATATCTGCTTTTTAAATCAAACTTTTATATTCCTGTGGATAAGCCTATTTCTGTCTGACAAACATCTTGGCATGGCCTGTGATTTTTATTCAGCACACTAAGTGGAGAATGTTCATTACAATCACACAGAGGAGATGACAAAGTGCTGTGTGGTTGAACCTCAGTGGCTGTACAACTACCAGTTTGCATGCTTGAATTGCAGAATTGATGCTTTTTGAAAACTCTTGTGCATTTTAAAAATGCTAGTTAGGATGGACATTTTGTCCCCTTTCTAAATTTGGTTCCAGTGTCACAGTGAGATATTATTTTTTTAAGTGCCGGAGTTCCCCAAGACTTCCCCTTTTCAGCTTCATTTAGGTTTCTGAGCTGAGACTTACAGCTGCTCTGTGTGCTCAAATGCCTGCCAGGGCATATTTTGTGTGAAAGCATGGAGAAATGGCACATGTAGGAATGGTCTTTGCCCAAATAGTTTTTCTAGGGTACTAGTTTACTATGAAAATAACCATTTTTAGTAAACCGACATTCTGTTAACAAGATTATTTGTCACGTGGCACATTTAGATAGGTTTAAAGTGCAAGTGTATTCTAGATAAGTCAAAAATGGCAATAAATGAGCAGAGTAAAAATAATTTAAAAGTGCCTTCCCACATACTCATGTGGCCAAATATTAGAGGTTGGGAGGGAATTGCTATAGTTCATTGCTAAGTGGCATAAAAGTATAGAACAAGTGGATGGGAAATGTCGTATTAGCATAGTTGTTTTTCAAGTGTTAGTGTTAACAAAGCTCTTTTGACAAAGTCTGTAATACATGATTTGTCTTACAAAAGAAATCAGAGTTGAAACTGCATCTTTAATGGGCAAGGGATTTTGTTAGCATATTAATCTGACTGGTGGGCAGACTGTCTCCTTGAGAAGGCCGTCCTAAGATAGCCTTCACCATCTGGGTAGATGCAAGACCAGGGAATGTGTGGCCTTGGCAAAGCTGAAAGAAATTATTTTCAGATGCTCTTTGTAGGAGGACTTCTTTCATTGGCAGCTGAAGCTTAAAGAGCAAAACACTTGGTCTCATCTGACTGTGAAACTTTTGTTGAAGCTCAAAAGAGACTTGGTAAAGTCACAGGCATAAAAAATGCTTGAATGATTCAGCCACCTCATTGTGAACACTGTGTTTTCATCCCCAAAGAAATCCCATCTCTCTTGTACATCATTACACCAGGGAACCTTGGGTCTGTATGGCCAGGATGTTTTTTGTTATTGTCTCCCTGCAATAAAAGCAGCAATCCTCCTGCTGGAAGAAAGGATAGGTCAAGGCACTTGTAGGAATTCCCACTAGAATGTTTAAAACAGAGCAAACACTCATCTAAGGGCTCTTGGGGAGGAAGGCAAACTTCAAATTCTAAGTCTTGAAGGTTTTACTATTGTACAGACTGCATATGAACTTGGTTAAACTCTGTGGGTTGAAACAATGCGAAAAGAAAACAACCTGCAGGAGACACAAGGGGGGAAAAAAAGAAAAAAAAATCTTGTGGAAGCCTGTTATTTGTGAAAGTTTCAGAAATCAGAAGTGATGTGGTAAACTTTCTGCACTGAATGTGGGCAGTGGTAATTAAAATCAGGAGGATGTTAAGGAGAAGCACAAGGCTGCCTACTGTCAGAGCAGCCTGAGCTGTGCACAAACTGGTTTTCTGGGAAATAGGCTTTAAAGTGGGAGTCCTTGAGCTGTGGTACATAACACACCAGAAAGTGACCCCTGCATCAGCTATAAAACAACAGAAAAGAGACAGCATGGTATAAAGTGGAATGAAATAAAAGCAAGAGAAACATTTTAAATGTTAGGCTTATTTGGATGTGAAAATCACTACAGTAGCAGGGTGAGTAGCAGCTTTTTATTGCTTCCCTCAGACCTAGCCTAGGTTTTTCAATTTAGGACTGTTCCAACTGCCAGCTGATGCCCTCAGTCCACTGGTAATTCTTAGTCCCTTTGGCTTAGATCTAAACCCACCTGTAGTTACAGGAGTCACTGTGCCCATCCCCACTGCTGTCCCAGGCCTTGACAGAGGTCCTGTGGTGCATCTCACCGATATGCAATGTACTCCCATCACATTTGTGTGGGGAAGGAAGGACTGGCTTCTGTTCCCCAAAGAGCTTTATTGAACATTACTAAAATACATAATTTAGAGGAATAAGCAATGATAGGTTAGATTCCATTAATTATTTCCCTTAAGATCCATTCAGGGATGCAACTCCTGCAGTTTCAGTTGTTTTTGTCATGCCTTAGGCAATACCACAAACATAATGCTCATGTTTATTAATTTACTTCATAATTAAAGAATGGGAAGAACAAAGTACAGAACCAATCTAGTGTACCTGAGTTGCAATTTCCTTCTGTCCACCAGAATTATTCCTAAAGATTAGGTGTTTGAGGGCTTTGTGGATTGAACTGGGAAAGGTGAGGGAGGATCATGGTAAGATTTGATTCCAAGCTGCACTACTGCTCTGAATTGTGATGACAATGTGAATAAGGTGACCACAGTCATGAGAAAGTGGCCACAGTAGGATGCTGAAGGCAGGGGAGGAGATCTGCCAGGGATCTGTAAATCAGCTCACAAAGATGCAGATGTAATTCTTGTTCTGTGAAACAGATGGATTAAGTTTTATTCAGTTACTTTAAGAATCTCTTCAAGGCACAGTCTTGTGACAGGTGAAATTAATGTGTATGAATGTTCTTTATTAAAAATAAATGCATCTCTTTGTAAATCTATCTTTTGCTTTAACAAAGCAAAGATGAAATCCAACCATTCAGACGTGTTTAGACAAGTATTATCTCCCCTGGGAAGTGCTGTCCCAGTGAATTGGATTGCAACAGCAGTGCTGGGATTTTGGTACTTGTTGTACCCTAAGGGGCACCTTTACATGTTTTTTGTCATCTTGGCATGCATGAGCTTAATTTGAGACATTTGTTGCTTGCTTCATTGAGAAACTACAGTTACCTTTGTTCCCAGTTTGCTGTTACAGAGAAATGTTGTCTTTAGAGCTGGTGGGAAGTTAAACACCATGGTTGGTCATCAACAACAGATGGAGGTCAGTCTGTGTATGAGCAGGTGACACACTGACAGCCCTGTGAGGTGCTGCCAAGCACCTCTGTGGCTTAAACAGTGAATCTGAGGAGATACCTCCCATGGTGGGAGTTGAGGAACCAGGCAGGGGGCTTAGGGTTCCCTCTGGCAAGCTTGGTATAACATCTGAGAGGGAATTCAGCAATTTATGGAGTTTAAAATTTTAGCACTTTCAGGTATCTCAGCAAATGAACTGAATGTTCCTGTTGTTCTGATGGGTTTTGTCTGGAGCTTTAATTAATTATGAGGTGAAATTCTGTTTGGACTGAGTCCAGGCATGCTTACTTTTTGTACATGTAGTTGGGTTTAAAAGTAATTTGAAACTTGCTTGGGGCACCTTTCACTTCATCTGTTTTCTCAGCAGTTCACAGAGAAGAAACTGTGCATGGTCACCAGTGTTCCATATTTAAATGTCAAAGGATCACACTATTATATTCCTGAATTGTACTGATATGATGAAGAATCTTCTGATTGTATAAAATTATGTTTGAATGAAAATATATGAAAACCAGCAGCTTGAAAAATTTCCTACAATTTCTTATAATTTGTATATTCAGGGAATTTACAAAGAGTCCATGTATTGCCTTTCCTGGCAATAATATTTTTTCTTTCATAGTGTCTAAAGCTGCAGAGCATTCACATGAGGAGAATTTTTCCCATTATCATTTACTTAAACTGAAATTAGAAACATTTTTGAATAAAGAATAAAGGGAAAGAGCATGCATTTCCATTTTCCAAATGAACAATAGATTATAAGCCCAGAAACTGTATAGGTGTTTTATAGGGAACTGTTACTTAATTATTTTCACAGTCTGGGCCTTAGAAATTATAATTTCCTTACTACCATAAACAGTTCACCCAAAACTGTTATTAAGGGCTTAGGGAATGTGTAGTTAACTCATGAAAATATGTACATAAATTTTGCTGATTAATTGCACTGTAAAGCACATCCTTATTTATTATTACAAATGAAACTCTAATGTAGTTCATGCAAAGTCTTAAATGGGTGCCATTCTTTTTCATTAGGTAGCTCTTTAAAATCAATAATGTTTTCTTTAAGAGAAAGCTTTGGCTGTTACTAATTTAAATCTCATTAACTCTTGCCTTTTTTTTTCTTTTCCTAAGGTTCGATTTGAACTCCACTTTTTTTTTTTTTCCTAAGGTTCAGTTGGAGCTACGTTTTTCATTTAGATTTGGAGCTGCAGGCTATATGTAATTCCATTTAAAAACCCAAGGTAGACAGGAATAATGTTGGGTTAACAGTAATTTAGAGAACTAAAAATTCAGAATATTTAGCATGCAGCCTACACTTGTCATTTATCAGTAAATGGTTTTCCCAGCACAAAGTTTGGAGATGCATGGGCATTTGTCCTAATTAATGTAGAGTTTGCAAAACCAGGTTGAAAATCACTTTTCTTGCACCATAATCTTGCAACCCCAGCCCCCTTTGTCCATGCCTGTGTTTGCATGTGTGTTGGTCTGGGTCTGGTGGAACACTGCTGTCATCCCTCATATCCTTCATGTAATCCATGCTTTCTGGAGTGCCAAGACTATCTTTAAATATATGCAAATAGAAGCAAAGTGCAGGGTTCGTGATTCCTGCTGAGTAGACTTGTCTCTTCTAGGAGGCGAAGCAGTTCAATAGCAATTGGGCTATTAGTGGTGCTTTTGTTATCTAAAGTTCATAGCTCATTAATGAGGTTGTATTTGCTTATCTTTTTTACTGAAGACACACTAGTCAGTCCCAGGGAAGAGGAAAAAAAGTCCAACTCTCATGATTTTGGTGACATACTTTGGAATATTTAGTATTAAACAATAACAAAAAAATTGCACTGTAAAGTTTTACACAGCCCTAGGCAGTTTGGGGAGGGAAAGCTTGGTACAGTTTTTCAAAACAGTGGTTGGCTAGAAGGGCTCTGGCACCATGTTATTCACTGCACATCAAAATTAACACATTACAAGCAGTGGTTATTTTCAATTATGTAAGAGCAGACGAGTCTTTGGAGAGATTAAAATGAGATTTGTAATGGCTTAGGAGAATTCTTAAAATTGACAATTTGACACAGCATGATTTCAGATTATGTGAAATCTGGTATGATGATATTTATATTTCTGTTTGCAAAGATTCTATTCAAAGTTGTCATGATGGAAATATTTACAATGAAGACACGATGATGTCTTTAATATGCAAATCATTCTAATTGCATTTCTTACACTATCAGCCTTAGTGAAATATTGTTTATTTCACTCTGACATATGAAAAAATATGGTTGAATTTTGATAGTCTTATTTAACAGAAATACATCAGACAGTTTTAATCTTTGAAGAAGTCCTCTTTATCAGCAGTTCCCTTAGCACAGTTTGCATGATGCCTGCATCTCTATTTCTGATTCATACGCCTGCTTCTAACAGAGTCTCTCTCTGTTTTATTCCTCTTCCCCTCTCACAAAGAGGGTTTGCTGCAGGGACGTGCTCCCAGGAGTGTTGTCCCTCAGTGCTGCAGGATGAAGAGGTTGTGTGGGGTGCACTGTTCTCCGTGGGAGCTGGATGCCATCCACACCTCTGAGGCTGCACCCTGTGTCTTGTGAAAACAAGAACGATTTGCTGCCATTAAATTCTGCTTTAACCTTGACAAGAGCAGATTCAAAGTGCCTTTTTTTATTGTGCCCTGCTAACACGTTAGTCTGTCAGACACCTCTCACTTCACTTCCCAAAAATCTGTACCCAAAATCCCTACCCTGAGGTCACATGCCTCCTGTGTGGTTTTTCCTCTCCAGCTGGGAACAGTCATTTTCCTCTTCCTTCAGATGTACAGCTGGACAGATGACAGTTCTGTCATCTCAGCTGAAAAATCTGGCATTGTGAGCTGAAAAAAATAATAGTCACAACAATAATAAAATTGGGTTGAATTAAATAGAGCATTTTTAATTGGGAATGCATCCACTCACAACACTGTGTGTCATAATTAATTCTCCCTCCCATCTCTAGCTTCCCCACTGGGAAACTTCCCCACTGTTTGCTAAATTCTACTTGGGTTTAGCAGGGGCAGTGAGGGGAAAATCAGGGACCAGCAGGCAGGAGAGCCCCAGCCTTGGCATGGGAGACAGGAGCCTTCCAAGAGGAGCAGGGACAGCCTGCCTGCCTGCCTTGAGCAAGGATGGGAGTCCCCAGGCACTGAGCATTTGCAGCCCCTCAAACTTAACGAGATAGCTTCAGCCAGGCTTGGAAATGAGCCCCCTCTCTATGAAGAGGATGGATGGATGGATGGATGGATGGATGGATGGATGGATGGATGGATGGATGGATGGATGGATGGATGGATGGATGGATGGATGGAAAAAGAAGGGATCCAGCTTTGCACTTCTGTCCTGTCTTCCCTAATCACTGATTTTTTTTTCTGTTTAAGAATTGAAGTACTGATTTTCCCTGTTTCAAAGCAGGGTTTCTTACGTGGAAAACATAGTGGTTTTCTTTGGGGTGATCCTTCCAGTGGCCAATCCAGGTGTAGTCACCTCCATGCTTTGCCGGATTAATAATTTAAAAATATTATTAAAGCAGTTGTCTTCAAGCTGTCATGGCAGTCAATTCCCAAGGCTGGGACAGGAAATGATGGAACGCAGGTTAGGATAAGAAACTGGGAGTAAGTGAGCAAATGAGCAATCTCCAATTGCTTACTGAGTATTGGGTAACCACTGGAGAGACATTAATTAAACATGTTGCTCCAGTTATGCAATTTTTCTGGTTTATCAGTAGCTCAGGTGGAGGGTTTTATGAAAAATTTCAGAGATGCCTTTTACCATTGCCCTGTGATGATTTAATAACATGCTGATGGATGAGGGGGCTGCAGGGCAGTGTCCCACCTGAAGGACGTGCTGACATCCAAAGAAAGGCCTGAGGTACCAAGAGCTCTCCAGCTCCCCTTCCGTATCCCCAGCTCCCACATTTGCTCTAGCCTCAGCCCGGGAGCTCAAACATCTCCATCTTTCCATCCCTTTTTAGTGGAACAGGAAGCAGCTACATATTTTGCAGTGAGTCGGGGCCATTGAGGATGACAGGCGGTCCATGAATAAAACACAGACCTGTTTTGTGCCGTTCTGAGCAAATGATGTATTAGTAATGAAATATTTGCCGTTTGTTACTTTTGCTTACTAATAAATTAAATGTTCCTGTTGCTAGTTTTGTTTCTGGCTCGTGAAGTTACAGGGAAGTGTGAGGAGAAGGCTGTAGACTGGGCTGGTTTGGATGGTTTATGGTGGTTCACATTTAACGATAGTCACTGCTTTGTGTCAGCTTGAAGCAGGGCAGTTTCTGTGGGGTTTCAACCAGTGTTGCCTCTGCTCTGAATTTCCTGAGTAAAGACTTTGGAAGATGACTGAAAATAGGATGAAGTTCTTGGGAATTGGGACCATATGGGGAGCTGCAGTCCCTGTGATGACAAAATAGCCCCTCTACCCCAACAAGGGATGATCACCAGAGCTGGGGCAAGGGAGGAGCAAGTTCTTAGGAATGGGAGCTTGAGAGGGGACTGAGAGTAGTCGTGGTACTGGTGACCAGTCCTGCTCAGAGTCACCACTCACAACTCATCTGCATTGGGTGGGGGTTTGGGGAACTGGCAGGCCATGGCAGGAGCTGTGATGACAGTCCCTCCCAGGGCCTTTTTTTTCAGAAAAGGAGGTGGATGTGGTCCCATCAATGTGATCCTTTTTTTCATTGAAGGTGAGGGGCTGCCGGTGGATGCAATGCTGCAGGATGTTGCAATTGCCAGCTTTTAGACAATAGGAATGTAAATATGAAGGTGTTCCTAAGCAAATGTGCAGCACTGTGTTCCAGAGCACAGCACTGCATTGCCACTTTACATGGAGAGACACGTCTGTAGCACAGGTAGCTCTTGTAATGGCCCATTTTTCAATCATGCTTCATTTTTCTTTCTTACATGTAATTATAATGGCTTGCAATTAGGATAACCTTGTTTGTTTATTTTAAATAGAAACAAGACTTAAGGACAATGTTTGATGTTTAAAAATATCTCATTTTGAAAGCATTTCATAATTCATCATTTACAGACATAATTTTATCAAATAACCCACTAACACTTCTATTTATGACTATCCTATAAAAGCAAATACTCTTTTGATTTGTGAATGTTCATTTTACTGAAATGGAATCTAGCGTGTTCTGCGGTCAGGAGGGTTTCCTATTTAAATTCTGCTGCATACATGCAGATAATGAATTGAAATAAGAGGAGGAATTACAACCTAGGTTAGAGTGTGGGTCACAACCTTTTCAAACAGAGGTTCTCCTGTCATGTAAGTGGAAATGGTAATTGGCTCATTTCAGCTGAAATTATCTGTGCCAGATAACAGAAAGAATGGCACAGCAATTCTAAAATGGCAAGTGTGTCTAGATATCCACAGGTAAATGTGTAGAGTCAAAGCAAATGACCAAAGCTAGTTATTTGTTGTAAGTAAATTAGATGAACTTGACTTGTTCCCTTCTATTCATCTGCATGTCCTGATTGAAAATTGGGCATTCTCTCTTTTTTTTTTTTTTTTTAAACATTGCTATGTGTTTATCCAGTACTTTATAGATGTCCAAGCCCCAAAACATTCATTATACACAGTGTGTTTATGATGGGGAACCAGTTTTGTAAAGCATTTGGTAATCTTCTGATGGATCAATTGCATCTTTGTAAGCTAGAAAATAAATTATTCATGAGTAGGGTAGTGCAGGTGTGCACCAAGATCTGGATATTTGTGAGCTAGGCTCCCTTTATGTGTCTGTGAATTGTGAAGGGCTGTGTAGGTGGTAGGACAAACCATAGGGTCAGGTGGGTTGGAAGAGACCCCTGGAGGTCTGGAATCTGGCTCCACCCCAAGGCCCAGGATGATGGCACAGTTGGCTGTGTGGGACAGGCAGGAGCAGGCACCAATTGCCCATGGTAAATGGGGAATTTGGGTTACCAGAAATGTCCTTGCTGAGGTGTCCCAGTAAATGGTTGCTTAACCCTTGCACAAAACACCATGGAGATCATCCCCAGGAATAACTCAGTCCTCCTTTCCTCTGGTGGTGGGCTCTTTTGATAGTCTCCTTACTCTCTTTTCCTGTTGAACACTCTGCCACAAGGGAGATGTGGTAGGAGCTCCTACAGTAGAACTGTATCTCTTAAGGATTCCCCTCTACAGACAGCAGAAGAAATGAATTTAGCCCTGTGTATTCAACAGGGAGTCCATCTTCCTAACCTAATCCAAACTTAAGAGGACTGTGCCCTCAGAGGAGATAATCCAATTCAAACTGTCCACATACTTGAAAAACAGATGTGAGATAAAATAATCTTGTGCATGTACACCAGTTCTTCTACCCCACAGGGGCTACCCAGTTAATACAGTGTGGAAGCCCTGGCCCCCCACAGGGGTTCTGAGGAGGCCGGGCCCCCCGCAGGGGTTTGCCCTGCGTTCTGGCCTTGAGACTCTCTTCCTTCAGTCCCTGATGTTGAAAGGAACGAAGCAAGACATCTTCTTTGCTGTATCAGAGTTGTTTATTATATTTTATCAAGACCTTGGAGGACAGCGTCCTCCCAGGACACCAGAGCAAAAAGGCCATGGCAGCTAAAAGGCAGCTGCCTTTTATATCTAACTAACAACCACTCAAGAAACAATATGTATCTTATTTTCTTTTTCACACCAGTAAACCTTCATCTTACTGATATGTCTTTCCAATACTAACTTTTTTCCACCAACCACCACACCACAGGAACTGGTGTCAGAGAAGAAAGGAAGAGAAAGAGGAAAGAGAAGAAGAAGGAGAAACTGACACCCAAAAGCATCCATCTTGAGCCCATATAATACATAGGACAAAATCTAAATTTACAACTAAATTCTCTGTGCTGCAAAAGCAAAAGGCTTTTCTCACTTCTTGGGTGTTTTCAGTTCATCCAGGACTCAGGGCAAGCCTTCCCACGGTCTCAGATCAACATCCAAACCAGCCTGGGGTGCTCTGGGAATAAACACAACCCCAGGGGGTGAAAGAGAGGTTTCCTGGCCTCTCTCGACTCCCACAATACAGGTTCATTTTCTTTAAATTCTTGTTATTCACAATTCTTTCCTTCTGGGAATAACAAGCTGTGGATATAGAGTTTTCTAATTGTGTGATTACTTGAGACTGCAACTGCATGATCTGGGAGCTAGTTTTCATTTACTTTACCTTCAGTAACTTTATTCAAAGGAACTAATGAAATTATTGAGATGAATTCAGCTTTGTTCCCAAAATTTGCACAGTGCTAAACACATGAAAACAGAACTGTGTGAAATTTTACATGGTTAATGTGACTGGCTGGAGAATATTGAAACTGTCTTTAAGGGTCCTTAAAGAGCTCATGTGTAGTCAACAGCACTTAAAATATTAAATGCATATACCTCGAGGTATAAAGTATGTCTTCAGTGTGCTGCTCCTTACCTGAAATCTTGTTAGGATAAAAATTTTATTTATAAACGCGAAGAAATATTTTCAGTCTGTTTTACTTGTTATTGCTATCAGTTACTGTTCTCTCTTAGATACTGATTCTTCTTTCTTTTTATGTCCTTTGTCTGAATATAGTTCTGTGTACCAAAGAAGTATCAGACATGCTGGGAAATCTCTCCAAGCTTTTCCATCATTCACTGATTCCCTCAGGAGTCCAAAGAGCTAACAAAAATGACAACATCCACTGTGCAACATGCTAGAAAAAAATTACTTTTTTCCCCTTTTTGAATCTTGGAAAAGGGAAATATTTTTGTTTACTAGATTTTGTAGACAGTATGCAAAAAGAAAAACTCATCTTCAGATGGGTTTCAGAGCTGGATGATCACTAGTTTAAAGTCTTTGAGCTCATACCTGTGTTTGCACTGACTTTTTGGTTGTATGTTCATTTATGGAATTTAAATTTTAGGATTTAAACAGGAAAGTTTTGTTACTTGTTCAGTCCAAGAAGCAGCTGTAACATCCCATACCTGATCTGGCCACTTCAATCTAGAGCAACATACTTCCCTTGCTTAAAATAATGTTCCCTTGCTAGTTGGTGCTACTGTAATCATGTTATTTCATGGCTGACTTTGAAGAAATAGGTATTAATTGATAGATCCTCAAAGACAAAAAGAAGTTTAGTGATTTGGATACCTTGTTCGCTGCAGATCACCCACTTGGCTTTACTGCCTTGGAGCAAAGAGGGAGGCTGGGCAGAGGCAGGAGATTTGTCAATGACTTTTCCTACAGCTCTTCCAAATCTGCTGCCCCCATTGCAGGAGGGGAACTGGAGTGGGAAGGGCAGGGGCCAGGCAGTGGGGGGGTCTGAGAAGGCAGGACAGGCTGGGGCACAGGCCTTGAACCCATGTCTGGGACTTCACAAAACACATGAAAGCATGAAGCCATGAAGTATGATTTCTTTATTGTTCATGTCCGGGCTCTACTGCTGTTGATTTTCAAGGTGGCTTTTACATTGTTTTCTAATATGGTGACAGCTGCAGAGAATCAAGGCATTATACTGAAAATTTTAAACCAGACCACTTTTATAAGTTCCAATTTCTGTACTGTTTACTTCACACAGGCTCTTTAAAAACCTGCCAGATACTGAAGTGATTAGGAGATCAAGGTCACCAAATACTCATTTTTAGGGTAAATATGCTGCATTTTAAAGAGTTGCTTTAGTGCCCTCCCCCTCTCTTTCTCTGTGCTCAGCAGAGCGATCAGCTCAACGCCAAGAGCACAGCTTTGGAAGGGCACTTCAGGTTCCATCTGTCTCTGAGAACATCTGACTTGGAAGAGGCAGCAAAGAATATGACGAGAACAGAGATTTCCGTTCCCTCACAGAATGTGTCTCAGACCTCCCTGTCTCCAGCAAAATCTTAACCTGCCAGCTGTGATTTGCTCGTCTCTCCATCAGCAAGCATTCCAGAAAACCCCTGTGATAAGGTGTCACCTGAAAAGCTGGCTCTAATAAGTGCTACAGGATTAAATGCCCCTATCCAGTCACTTCTACTGACACTGCCGCAGCATTTTCATTCTTCAGCTGCAATTTCTAAGCCTTGACCTCATTAATATGCCATCGCTCCTGGAAGCTGAGACTTTGTTCAGGGTTTTTCTCTCCCTAGAGAATTTTGGTGATCTACCAGTATGTTCTTTCTTTTGCATTTTCAATACAAGACTAAAACGCTCCTGGCTCCATATGCATCCGTAATTCAGGGCAGAGCAATCTGTGGTTATATGAACCTCTGGCAGTATATATTTACAGTGAGTTTGACCTCAAAGGAAATGATGAGTGTTCGGCTGGAATATTTGACATTTGAGTTGGGTTGTTTAGCTGTGGATTATAAGAAAAGCTGGTCAAAAAAATGAAGCATACACAAGTCTTAAAAACCTTTTTGTCCATCCTACAGAAATTGAAGCTTTGATCAAAATTTGGAAAAAAATTACGTAGCGTAAAAGGACATTTAAATGCACTTTTCCTTTTTTTTTGGCCCAGATTTGGAGAAACATTTGCATGTTGCTAAATTTAATGAAGATTTTTTGCACTTATCATTACTTGACTTAGGAATTTTGGAGTATTTCACTTCTACATGCCTTGAAAGTCCCAAACGTTTTCACTAGTAAGTTTGAATAGTCTAATTCTTGCTGGATAATAATCAGAAAATGAGATTAGAGTAGAGAAACTACAAAGTCTGTGAGTGATCCTATTCTTAGATGTTGTGTCTCTACAGCAAAATAATCTTGGTTTATTGCTGAAACGAGGTGTTACTGTCTTAGAAATGAACTAGTAAGAGTTGTTAACAGGGTTGTAGGAGAAGCATGGCAAAATTCACCCATCTTGAACCATGATAAACTTGTTTTTGCTGAAGACTGGTTATTTCCTAAGTGATCTTATCTCCATCAGATACATTTTTTGATTTTGTGTCCCTCAGGAGAAAACTATTTGATTTTTTTCTAAAATGTACTTTAAAATATGGACATAGAGTCAAAACCTAGAATCTACTTGATTCAAAGAAGGATAAGACTTACAGAAAAGAGACATGGCAGACACTTTACCTGAACCTCCCCCTTCTCCCCTCCCTGCCTGCTTTTAGCAATTGCTCCTCTGCTGCTGGACAATGTCACCCTCCACTTCTTCCTGAAGTATTGCCAGCATGGGCTTCTCCCTCTCCCCTGTAAAGCCAGGTAACTTGCTCTTCATGTCAGAGATATTGGCTCAGATGTCTCTCAGTAGAGTGAATTTTTATTAACAATTATGAGAGTGTCCTTTCACCATCCAATTTGATCAGTCAGCTAAGATGAGGGAGCTCCCCACGGAGGTAACATCCATGATTTTGAACAGCGCACAAAGTGGTCAAGAGAGTGACCACATTTGCAATGTGTTCTCTGACCAGAAAACGTCTCTGAGCATTGGGGTATTTAAAGAATACTCGGAAGGGTGTGGTGGTTGCTGTCAGTTTTTAGGAAGCTCAGGTCCCCAATGGTGTGAGGAGCAGGGAAGGGCTCGGGGCGGAGACGAGATACACACTGGGTTCCACTGATATTCAGGTCTCACATGGCAGTGCCAGGCTGTGATGAGAAGCTGGCAGAGGTCTGCAAGCATTGCAGCAGCATTAACACAGTGCAGCCAAAAATCCAGAGATGTGAAACCAATTACATATGGCGAGGCTGATCTAACACCCTGACCCTTGAGATGATCATATCCAGCCAAAGCTGCTAAAGGCTTTACTGTGTGTGCTCATATGCAGGGCGTGTTCCCTTTTCTCCAGAACCAAGATCTGAAAATACTAAGCTGCCAAAAATTCACAGTTTATAACTGATTTCTCCCCTTTAAGACTCTAAAATTTTGCATCTCTCTGGCAATTCTTAATGGAGTGCACCTATCATTGCTACGTGTCTGCAAACCCTGAGCATGATGGATATCAGTTCCTGGACTCTGCTGTTCTATAGCTAATATATACATAAAAATATAACTCTTGTATTAGAGGAATGGTGGTTTTATTTCTGACTATATACCTACAGTCACAAGCATTGCCTGCTTTGCAGAGCAATGAATGTAATACATTAACTAGTGTATTTTTGAAAATTATTTATTTGTAGATCATTTCAATTTAAAATGAGATCTTCAGGTAACAAGGTAGGCAAACATGTTTAACAATGCCATGATATAAATTGCTGTAGGTGACAGATCCCTATAAAAATTATAACAGGCAGATACGCAGTGCAAAAAATTATTCATGTGACAGCAGTCAGAAAGACAAATTACTCAGAGATGATGTACATGCTCCTCTGTAATTGCTCATAAATTATTATGGTTTGTGTTAAAATGCATCTAGACTCCCTAGACAACTAGATTTATTTAAAATAGGACTAATGGGAAATGTTGAGGAAGTACATGCTTTGGGTAATTGCTAACATAAATGTATAGTAACTTATTGTCAGCCAACTTAATCTATAATTTCCTTAATAGTTTTGCAACTTTTATTTTCACTCTGTGCTTAGGTTGCAGTAGCCTGGATAGGTAACTGGGATGGGCCCAGTGGGGCTGCACTGTGGTTCACTAATGCTGTGTTTCCCAGCCCCTGGGGGACACAATAGGACACTCTCCTGCACCCATGCAGGAGAGAGCTCTCCTGAGCAGTTTCATGTTCTATGCAATAGGGTTGAATTTAGTCAGCTGGGGTAGAAGTTATACTAAGGGGAGGGGGAAGATTGACAGATAGATGGGCAAACCACTTTTCCTTAGGAACCTGGGATTAAAATGGGACAGTGTTTTCCATATTCTCTTAATGTTCCAAATTATAAAAAACAAAACAAAGCAAAAACCCAAACTGTATCGGAAGTGTGTGAAGTACATTCACAATAGACAGGATTTAATGTGAATGAGCTTTCAGTCAGGCGCTTACCAGGTGATTATAGGGTAGCAGAGAAATGGTGTATATATGTTTATTATAAAATAAGTGCCTCTCTAATGCTATTTTCTCATCAACCTGCTTATATTACATATTGAGAGCCAGCCCAACAAAAATGACAACAAACTTTGTTCTGGATAATGGGTGGTGAACTCCACCTAAGCAGCTCCAGTCATTTGTAATGACAGCTAGGAGAATACTCCAAACTAATCTAACAATGCTTATGCTCCAGTGACTCACAGCACTGCAAGAGGAAAAATTCCAGCTTCCATGTGAGCACAGGGAGACTGACCTAGATTTTAGCCTTTACAGCTTCAGAAGGGGAAACATTCTTGACTGTGTATTTAACAAGAAAAAAAGAGCAAGGGGGAAAATTGTCTCCTGTTTGATTAGTCTTTCTTCATTAAGATTTAGTCAAGGCACTCTATGAGACTTTTCCCCTCCACAGATGTCATCAACCCTAAAATGACTGGTTGCTCCATTCCCTGTGTGCTCTTCTCTCTGTGATTACACCCTCCTGGCCTGCTGCAGGGAGACTTGTCACAGGGGAGCAGCTGGGGTAGGCAGGGCCATGGGCAGCAGCCTGCCTGCACCTTCCTCCTCTGCCCCACTCCCTATTGGGGTCAGCCTCCTGTGGGCTGATCAAATTCTTTACTTCGGATACTGTTAATAGGGGAAAAAAGTCTCTAGTGTAAATTTCCTTTTCTTTCTTTTCTTCTTTGGGATGCAGGTGCTATGCTGGGCCTAGGTCACCATGCCCAGTGCCTCCACTGGAGTGCTGGCAATGGCCAACAGAGCCCTGGCCCCACCATCGTATTGTCCTCTGGGGGCAGTTGGAGAGGGTTGTTAGCCACTCTGGTGACTTAGTTATAAATTACCTTTCAAATGCCCTTCATGTAGTCGACTGTGCTTCCTATACTTCAACAGCTCAAATTCTGGAAATTGGAATAGTAGAGAAGTGCACACAATAAGGGAAAAGAAATTTTCAAATGAAAGTGGAAGACCAGACAGATTGAATGACACTGAAGGTTGCTTAGTGTTTGTTTGAGCTGTGATTTGACAAATTGTTTGGTGTGGATATGGGAGAAATTTCATTGGAAACCAGGTATTTTCAGCTTCCAAATTTGGGTTTCCACATTGGGTCAGTACCTAACTACAGAGCTCCTACTAATTGTGACTCTGCTCTGTGAAATAAATAAAAAACCTGGCACTGCTTTCCTTGATCCACAAGCTTTCCATGTGTGTCTTATTGTTAGTTACTCTTTGGTGTGGTTTCACTTTGCTGAACCAACACAGGTTTGAAAGCTTTAGATAATGTGACAGGATTTGATTGACACAAGAGTGACAGAATTAATTAGCTTGGCTGAATTAGTTTGTATCTAAATTCCAGTTCTGGACACCCATATTCAGTTCAGCTTATGGCCCTACTTAGACTTCAATGACTTTGCTAAAGCACAGGAGAGAGGGTGCCTTTGAGAATACCTATGTGTCCTGGAGAACAAGGGATGAGCCATCTGGAGAGCTCAGCATTTCCTTGTGCATCCCTTGCTGAGAGAAGGCAGCTGTGAGCTCTGTACTGTTCTTTAATTGTAAATCCCACCAGCCTAAAGAGCAGGACTTAAAAAAACACAGAGCTTTTCTGAGGAAGCTCTGTATGGAGTACAATGATACCAGCTCAATGTAAAAGCTCTGTTACCTATAAAAAATGATTCATGGTATCAGAACCAGGCATTTAATGTAAAAGTGGATTGGGTGAGGCTGTAGGACTGGAAGAACCAGGTTTTTTCTCCAGCTCTGCTGCTGGTTGCCCATGTCTGTGCAGCAGCAACACAGAGAGAGGTCAATCAGATGTTTCTTGGGGTCCCAGCAAGGGCATGTTCAACTTACAACACACAGCTCTGGTGATGGTGAAGGATGTTATAAACCTGGAGGAGATTCACTGGGAACAAATGCTTCAGTACAGGATTTTCAAATAATGATTATCCAAACTTGTCCTATTGTGTGTGGCACTAAGTGTTAGAGGAAGGACACAGAGGAATCAGCAAGGAAAAGGAACATCAGTAAATTGCTGCTGGCCTTTCAATTGATGTCATTAACAGCAGCCATTAAAAGCAATGAATTTTAATTTAAATCAACAGGACGTTTTCAGCAAAATGAGAATGAAAATGAAAATTGAAGTTAACTGGAACAGTGTGTACATAATTTCAGGTGAAGGGTTTGATTTGGGGGCTTTTTTGATGAAGAAAGAAGTGAGCTGGCACAACCAGCTGCTGCTTTTCTACCTGCCTATGGGGTGGGGGGCAGGAACAGGAAACACCCTGGGGGCAGAGGTGTTGCATGATCTCCCTTTACCCATCAAAACTGTCATGAGTAATGTTTTGAGTAATGGGCTTCCCTTCCCTTGTGAGCTTGTTAGTTTTTCTTTTCACAAGTTTGTTTTGCAGGAAGATATTATATGGAAGTTTATGTATCAGAAAAGCATGACAGTGGACAGTGTGAAGAAATTTAACATGTGGTTCAGATGCATGGCTCATGTGATCACAGTACACTTAAAGCTGATTTACTGTGATGGGAAAATTAAAACCTTCCATTTATCATGGTTACTTTTGAATGATTAAAGAGAAGCCTGAAAACCTGGCAGACAATTATAAAGCTGTAAAAGTCACTAAAAGTAGGACCAGACGTGAGAAATTCGTGCTCACTACCTTTGTTTAGGAAGTAAATTAAAATAATCACTTGGTGACAGAATGCCATTGATAATGTGTATGAAATGAAGAATGTCTGAGAATATCCAACATTTATAGTTCAAGAATTGATACTGTAAATGCAGAAGAGGCAACTTGAGAGTTACCTCGTTGAATGTGAGGTGCTGCATTAAAGGCAAAGATGTTTCATTTACTTGTGGCTTAATATTATCAATAAATTCTAGAAGCTCCATATTTAATCAATTCTATTAACTTTAGGTACTGTGTTTGCCTTTTGGTGATTTGCCTTTGTAATCTTTTTCTTTGGTTTTATTCTTGGCTGATTTTTAAGCTTATAGTTCCTCCAGCAATGAAAAAGATTGAATTAAAAGGTCTCTGATATGTGATATGTTGATATATGTGCATGTGCTAGGACTGTATTGTAACTAATAGCAATGAGAGAAAAAATTGTAGGGAGAAGTAATCTTTTATCAAACTGTATGTTAATTTTAAAGTGAATTATCAAGAAAACTGTTTCAAAAGTTTTTGCTGAACAGAACATCAAAAGATGTCCTTTCTTATTTGTACAACTCCTGTATTAAGTTTGATTGCATAGGCAGCATGTTGTAATTGTATCCTGTTGTATATAATAGAGATCTCTACAGTTTGAGTAGCCTGTAGGGAAAAAATCCAACTATGTGGAACGGCCTTAAGAAGAAAATTATAAATGTCACATCTGTTATTTGGGGATTTTTTTGCACAACATAATTCACAGAGGTGGATGAAAAATTTTTAAGGGATAAGATTGGCATCGGATGCCAATGTACATTTTCTTCCAACAAGGAACTGGAAACCACTTAATTGCCAATAACCACTTCAGGTTTTTCATATTACCCTAAAACAATTCAGCACATGCCAAAAGCCATTTATTATAATGAATTGTATTGCATTTCCCAAGCTGCCTTTCACTCTATTGAAAAATGTTTCTGTGTCTAATATTTCTTTATTATTGTTTTGCTTTCAGTTGATGGTTGCATTGACTGGTCAGTGGATCTCAAGACATACATGGCTTTGGCAGGTGAACCAGTCCGAGTGAAATGTGCCCTTTTCTACAGCTATATCAGAACTAATTATAGCATGGCCCAAAGCACAGGTCTTAGGCTTATGTGGTACAAAAACAAAGGAGATTTAGAAGAACCCATTATATTTTCTGAAGTTAGGATGAGCAAGGATGAAGATTCGATATGGTTTCACTCGGTTGAGTTGCAAGACAGTGGTTTCTACACTTGTGTTCTAAGGTGAGTATTGTGTTAAAGTCTAAATAAGAATGTGGGGATTATTTGTTAATAATGTATGGAGTATTAGATATTGGTTAAAAAAAATCATTTTACCTATTAGAATTGCAGTATTCACCTAGTTAATATAAATTCATTTTTTTATTCTCGTAATTATATATGTCACACAATGCTTTGTCTCAAAATTAGTTTCCCTAGCAATTAGTTACCTTGTTCAGTAGCTATAATTAATGTGCTTTCATTCAATTGCTTCCTTTTAAAGTACAACATTTGCAAATTCTCAGTTTGCCGTAAACCGTTGGAACTTGATACTTCTTAAATCATGAAGTATTTTATTTATGTACTGTTCTGTTTCAAATTTTCAGAGTTATTAGAGAGTTACAGTTTGAATTATTCTGATGGGATCAGGCCATGAGGAGTTACAGTTCTGTCTGGTTTTGAAGAAATGTTTATTTTAATATACAATTATGATTTAGCATAAATTTAAGCAGCATTTCTCAGAAGCATCTTGGAACTGTTGGATGAGCCTCAAATTAAACATGTGCTGGAGCTCATGATTTCCATCATGTAGGTGTTGATGCCATCTCTATGCCTAAAATGAGAAGATAAAAAAAGGAGGACTTTTAAAGAATGAATAAATAAATATTCCTTAAATGAGCAGTTTTGAATTAAAAGGAGTTTACAGATACTTTGTATGATTTGGTTTTAGACTAATTAGTTTCAGTTTGTTTCATCTTTGTCTGCTGTTCCATACTGAAATAGGACATGTTTGATGAATTAAATAACAAGTATAGCAGCAAATAACAGCACTGTTCAGAACCCAGAATTTGCTCTCTGTCCATCTCTGCTGAGTCATGCTGCCTCAGCTGCCTCAGACCATTTTGATCCTGAAGAATGCTACTGAAATCAAGGATTGTGCCCTGGACTGTGGTGGTTTGTACTGGGCCAATGTCCAGTTTAAATATTGGATATATCTGCCAAACTCAGCAGTTGGATTGTGTTGCGGTCTTTGGAATTATACCTTTATCAGCTGCTCTGTCAGGGGTTGGGTGTGATATGAACTCCCTGATTCTGAAATGTAATGGGAAGATGGTGACTAGTATGTTTCAAGGGAAACATGCTTTTTTGATAAGAAGTCACTGTTGTGATAATCAAGTTACTAGTTTAATACTCTGAAACATTTTCACACAAATCCTTTGTGAAAAGTAAAGAATTGATCTTAGATCAAATTCTGGGACATACTCTTTTCTGGGAAATTTCAAAACTCTGCTCATTTACATGACAAAGTAGTTTTGGTAACAAATGGGCAAGTTCTTGAATAATTCGTGGCTTTTTCTCATTTTCAGTTAAAAACTATATGACATGCTTCTTGGAAGGCATTACACAGCAACAAGATTTTCCTTGTCAGTTATGCAGTTTTCTTGCTTTGACTAGAACTTTCTTGTATTATTACAGATATTTTTGCCTTCTTCAGATTTTTGTCAGAGTGCAGAATAATATGTGTAGTGGTTACAGATGAAAGACTATATTTCTTCCTTTGCTGAATTAATTTTTTCTTCCAAAAGCATGGTAATGTATCCTTGCTGTTATTGTTTATGAATCCATAGGAGGTGTAAAATAGCTGAGGATGTAGGATTAGTAATTGATTTTAATTTTACTAAAATTGAGCTATGTAAAATGTAATGTTCTGAAATGTGATCACACTTCTGTGGGAGACTATCCACACCATTAACAGTGTAATCTCAGCTTTATTAATCCGTTTTTTTGAGAGGGATAAGCAGATGTTTGCGTTTTAGTCATTAACCAGGATCACCTGTTTTATGAGAATTAAGAGGTCACAAATGAGAGCAGTAATTTTAGAATATTATTTTATTTTCTAGAAGCATTAACAATCTCTGTTACAAATGCCATCTTTTGTAGACTGAATTAACAGAGACTGGTAGATAGAACTTGATGCAATGGAAATGAAGAGGTGACTGTCTCCATCAGTGTGAAGCACTGGGTTTAAGGTTGCATGCATAGCTGAGGTTTTTGGGTTGGTAGCGGAAAGAAAAAGATTGGGGAGGAAAATGCTTTGGTTCAAGATAACTTTAAAACTTTTTCTCAACAAAGAAGTTTTCATTCAGGTTCTATAAGAGAAGCAATTCAATTCTAAATTGATGTCTTTCTAGCCACTCACCAGGGATTTGTGAAGCTCTGGTGCAACTCCCTGTGCTGTCCAAAGCGTGAAATCCCACATGTGCATGTCCCACTGGCCAGGCTGTGCTGAGTTCCACCACTTCAAGTCTCTTGCCTTATAACTGTTCTGTCTGTTATTTATGCTTTTCCTTGCAAAAAGGTGCGAGAGGGTGAGATGCTTAGATGTGGTGCCAACATCAAGTGCGATAAGGGGTCCTTAAGCAAGACGTTCATGGGTTCTTCCTTCCTTCAAAGGAAGGACACAGTCTTGATCTGGGAGAGCTTTGTTAATTTACTCTCCCTCAATTTGTTACTTTTTTCCCAGTCAACGCAGGATGACAAATAAGAAAACTGTATGGGGAAAATGTCAACTGTACTTTTCACTGAATTTCTTACTTGTTGAAGTGTTTCTTCTCAATTCTAAAAAAACCCAAACAAACCTGTTTTTCAAGAAGCTGCATTTTCTGATTGCTCATATGTGCTTGAGGGATCAAGGCATGACTATCAGTGAAGCAGTGTGAAGGAATTTTTCAGGAGCTGCTTGAAAAGGGTGGGTATGAGCTGGTGAAGGATAGGCTGCTAAGACAGTGATTTGGATATAGGTAAAAATTAAATGTGTCACTGAATTCTTTCTTATACAGAATTGTCATTTCAGCAATCATAATGTTTATTTTGTAAAAGAACCTGTAATACTGGATAAAATTTAGGAGTATTAGATCAGCCCTTATAAATGAGGTTGCTTTTCCAGACTGAAGAGATTTGATATCATAATGTAATGTTGCCTCTCCTTTATTAACTAATTAAACATTATTCCATAGAAAGGTGTGGGGGTGTGTGTATAATAGGAGGAAATTATTGTTGCATTAAAACCTATTTCTCCCCTCTCACAATACATTTTGTCATTGAGCTCACACTCAGATGCAAACTGAAGTGTGATATTTTTCTCCAATGCTAAGCATATGAAAAGGTCCTGATTCTGCAAGGACTTTTAAAACAGTGGAGAGTTGAGCTGTGTTAGGTAAGCCATATGAATTCCATGGAGCTTCTTTGTTCTTGAATGCATTTTCAATGTCAAATCAGGGATATTGCTCCTTCACCCAAAAGGGATTCTATGTAATGGATAGCTGTGTATTTCATTGCAGTTCCCAGGTAAATGCTGTGATGTTTGTATCATGACTTTACTGCCCAGTGTGGAAATGATGTGTTCTGGAGATCTCCTTCCAGTATATACCCTGGATATGCCATTAATCTTCCAGCACCCAGCAATGCTACTTTCAGACAAAGCTGTTGGCATTTCTGTTACAGGGGTTTGATGTTCTGGGATTTTCACATCAGCACTCTGGATTGCAGCTTCTTCACTGAAGGATACAGAGATGACCACATCAAAACCAAACATGGGAATTACACTTAACCTAAATGCATAGGGTGGCCCTAAAGTTCTGAGTATGTAGGACAGTCTTTTGCCTGATCATGATCTGTTTTTGCTCTCTGAATAAATACATCTGTTTTTCTGTGTTAAAAGCCTGTTTTTTTAAGGCAGAACAAGAACTGGGCCAACTTAGATCATCTTCACCTGGTGAAAGAAGAAAAGGTGAGCTGGGGAAGAAATCTCAGCAAAATTTAGCCTAAATTTGCTCTCAGCTAGGGACTGCTAATGGAAACCTTCTAACTAGGCTCAGCTCTAAAATAAACTGTAGCGAGCATTTAAAGAATAAAACCAGTAAGAGTAAAAACATAACTATTTGCTGTTAATTAATTGTTAGTGAAATAAAATAACTTGATTCCCATAATATGATTTGGGAGGGTAGAAAATCTGAGCCTCAAGAGGGTGCAGGGAAGCAGGAGAAAATTTGTGGTCACCAAACTTGCTAATGAAGCTAAGTCTTGATTTTTGTACAGGATGCAGAATAACAAGAGAGTAAGGGCCTTGAATGCCTGTGAGGGAATAAGCTTGCAGATCTCTAATATCAGCATTTGATGCCAGAGAACTGCTGACAAATCAAGCTGGGAAATCTGTGTATCCTTCTTCCCTTGCTGTATCCCTGTGTGCACAATTCTTGATGGAGAGCAGCATTGCTATGGATATGCACTGAGGAATTGAGCCTTTGCTAAGCCATTGGTGAACAATTGAGATACCACTTTCTAAGCAGTAATAAAATAGAGCAATAGTAGATTTTAAGCCTTCTGGCTTATGAATATCTGTGGAGCACATGACCAGTAAATCAAAATCAGATTTAGATAGCCTCGAGGGGCTGGCAGTAAAATCTGTGGCACAAACTCTGTGCTCTCACTTCAGAGGGTGTTAGGCAGGGCCCAGGGGCTTGTTTCAAGTTCCTACCTGGACTTCAGAATGCATCCATCAGCCCAGGAAAAGCTGCACCCCTTCTCTGAGTCCTGAAATCTGGCTTCTGAGAAGCATGAAAAAAGAGGTGTTTTCGGATCCAAACAGAAATGTTGGACTAAGTCATAGTGTGAAAATACGTAGGGGTATGGTCACTTTCTCTGCAGACATCCCTTGTGGTTCTTATAATATGTGTTTTAATGCAGTTCTTCATTTTGTTGATGGCAATACAGAATGTTTCAGGTGCTTTGGCTTTGCTCAGCATTCAACTGCTCATGACAAAGGTGATTTTGTATCTCAGACCCCAGTGGATGAGGGGTTGTAATTCCAGATTAGCCATAGAATATAGTCTACCATATCAATTACTGGCAAGTGCTTTATTTCCCCATAGACTTACTCTGGAAAGATCTAAAGATATTTTCTTGTGGACTAGTGTCTTTAATTATTGGATATCCAAGAGGAGCAGATCTAAGTAGCTGATGGATTACATAGTTACCTCTTAGATTTGCACACTGGTATGTGATCAGCTTTCCTGTACAGTCTCAGGCATGTCTGTAGAAGTAGAGACATCTCCCATTTTGAGCAAGTGGATTCAGCATGGCACAGGTTTTCCAGGCTCTGTATGATACTAACATTAAATTCCACGTGTTAAAAGCGTGGGACATTTCCTACAATAAAATTGACTGATTCTGTATAAGCAAAGTCCCTGTGAGATATAGTATTCAGTACTTGAATTCAGTGCTAGAGCAGATACATTATAAAGTCAGTATGATTAATGATAAAATAAATTTTTTTGAGGTTTTATCACTGAGATACAATGTTTTGTATTATCAAAATGCAGAGGAAAGTGGAATCAGAATGCCTCTACGTTTGTATCTAAATGACGGTGCTCCTGCAAATCATTTTGATGACACTGTCTTTATTGAGAAAAATCAGTTCTTTCTATTCTTTGCAGAAAAACAAAGATTTGTTTCTCTTCCCTGGTGAAATGTGTATTTCTGCTCACTCACTCTCCTCCTCTAAAGCTTTAAAAGAGAAATTATTCATCCGCTATCACTCTGAAAAACAATGTTTACTGTTGATGAGGAGCTGCAAGAACAGTCAGGGCTTCAAACAGAAATGTCCATGTTGCTTTGTGGCTGGAGAGCATCCAGTGGCTTCCCTGTTGCAGTGGCATGGACAAGGATGAGAATATTGTGTATCCTTCAATTTTCCTAAGAGTGTAATCTCAGATTTAGATACTTTTAAAACAACTGACCTTACTTTGTAGCCTCTACAGGTTGTCATAGCAAAGCTCCCTGTGCTGCAGTGCCTCAGTAATGTTTCAGCTCACTGTGACTGGTTGTTCCTGAAGTACCTTCCCTGGTGGGCTTCAAACCTTGCCTAGAGGAGAGAAAGGATGCAGAGTGGAGGGACTACTTCCTCAAGCAGTCAGACTTTGCCTTTGCCTGCTGAGATGTTTCAGCCCTCCTCAGTCATCTCCTCTCCAACATGTGAGGGAGTTTTCATTTCCCTTCTGTTCTCCAAATAACAGTGACAATGTGCTCACCCAGGTATCATTCCTGTTGGAATCCCCATCGAGCCAGCTGTAATTACAACACGTCAGTAGAAAATGTTGTCTGTGTCCTATGAGTGGACAGACAAATGGAAGGAAATTCATCATGCCCAAAGTACAAGATGACAAAACCGTAGGAAGTTAAACTGATATTTGGTAAGTGATACTGGAGGAAAATTTCTTTTTTTCTAGCCACCCCTTAAGGGAAGGCAAAGCCAGGAGGACTCACCTGCAGGACTCAAACAGTTCACATTGCAAGGACATTCATTTCATGATTCTTCCATTCCTTGTATTCCCTATGAGACAATAACTGATGCATTGGCTTTCCTGCACAATTGCCTGTGTACAAACAGAGCAGGACCTGCCTTTCAACATTGCATCTGCAAAATAGGACTTACGTGCTGAACAAAGGATGTGCTCAACAGGTTTTATTCCCCCAGGCAACAAAATCATTGAGGTTTAGCAATGCAGACAAGTCTGAAGGGTGTCTCATAGAAAAAAAGCATAGAGGAGTAGATACTCTAATCCACATGGTGTGTGTTTTGGAAGAAACAAAGGAGAAAGTGTTCAGCGCTCTCAGAAACAGGGTATCGCAATTGCAAAATTACTGGAAGGTGTCGAAAGGAGCCAGCCCTGCTTCTCAGGGCTGCTCCAAGAACAATCAAAGTCCATTGATTGAGTGATCAGAAATCAGAAGGCTTTATTACTAATATCAAGAAAACAGAACAACCTTTCTCCCTCCAGTAGGTTTAGCTGGAGGAAACGTCTGTGTGTGTGTCTGTGTCTCTCTGACTGTCCCCAGTCAGGAATTCACAACAAGGCAGAGGAAGACATTTCATTGGTCAAGGCAACCCCCTTACCATCAACAATTCTCTTATTTACATTCTTCGTCAAAGCTCTCTCCTGGGAAACTACAAAAAGTTCCCTTAGAAAATGGTTTTCAGGACAGCTTAACAAAAGTTTGATTTGTCCAGCCTTTCTCTGAGATTTCTCCAAAACCCACTACAAAGTCACCACCACAGGAAGGGGTTTTCTTAATACTGTCCTGGAAGTGGTTGTTCCTGCACCTCAAATTTGTGTCGTTTGTAATGGGGCTTTTCAGTAATGCAATGTGATTTAACATTAATATCCAAGATCTAATAGAAAAGTATTAGCAAGTAAATGAAAAGTCACTTGCAGTAGCAAACTTTAAAGCAACTTGCTGCCTTGTAATTTTTAAAGACAAGGAAGGAATTTTCCCTCAGAGCAAACCCAGACAATTACAGGATTTCTTCTGCTGAAACAGGATGTCTGAAGCTGACAGACACCACATGGTTCATGAATTTAGGTGTGATATGCTGTAATAACTTAGTGTTCTCTTGGCTTCTGTATTTCTTCTGTGTTCTGTATTGTATTTTCATATATTTACTTCTAACATTTACTGACTAACATCAGTAAAAAGTTTAAAAAAACCCTCAAACCCAAGGAACACTCTTGGCCTGTGTGATTCAACTTAAATGTTGGGAGGTTTTCTCTTGTGTCCGAGTAGTGCCTGTTGGAACGACTGACTGGTGATTTGCTTTTCAGTTGCGTCTGTCAAACGCAGAGGTCACTGGGATCAGTGCATGTCTGTGTGAAGGCAACCAGAAAAGAAATAGCTCCTCCTGACCCTAACCATGTATGAATCAGATGGGTGTCACTTATTATTCTTCTTTCTTAAGACACACTTAAGAAACATAATACTAGAGATTAACCATGAATTTTCAAATCATGGCCTTGCTGTTACTGGCTGTATCGCTGATTGTAGTAGGCACATCCTGACATTTTTATGTCATATTTCCCTCTTAAGATAATGTCCAAATTAAATTTAAACTTGGAGCTAAGCTTTGGTGAGAGAGATCCAAGTGTGTGATGCTCTACCCAAGTGCCACATCCAAACCACTTTTCTTCTTCATCCCAGTATCAAGAAGTAAAAAAATTCTCTAAACATGGTTAAACTCACTGTGAGGAATATAGGTCTTGCTTTTAAGTGGCTCTGGTGAGAACTAGGTTGCTGACAGGTGACTTGAGGAGACATTCCTGGATATCTATTTTTCAAGCTGTCTTAATGTGAGCCTTTTAAAATTACCTTTCAGTGACTTCACTCAGAAGTATTTTCTTTTGAATAGAGAGGGTATAGCCTTTCTTTACTGTAAAACATGGCTCTCTGAGACATCCAGTATGTTTTAGTCAAGCTCAAATTGTTTGGTTTCTAGTGAGTGTTATGTAGAGATTGGATCTTAGGAGAAAAGAAGTGCATAAAGAATAAAAAGTCTTGATGAGTGGTGGGTTCATTCCACACAGATACTTTTTCTGCTTCAAGGGATTGGGGCCTTAAATGGTACTTCTGTCTAGATTCAACACCTCTTCCTCTGCTTCCGCTTCCAAGACCACTGGATTTGTAACATTGCACTGGTTTAGTACTTCATTTCTGAGATCATACTTTCATGGTGTTATTTTCTTTTACTAGGGGGATCTTGAAAATGTGTCAGATGCTAAAGGAAATGTAACATGGAATTAGGATTTCTCCTTTTCAGGCATAGGAGTTGGTATTAGAATAACAGTTGTAACAGCAACAAGAAAGCAAAATACAGGACAGGAATGTTTGGAGCAGAGCCAAGGTCAGGTACCACACACAATCCATAGAATCACTGCACCTCTTGGCCTTTGGTTCAGGGGGCAACTACAGCACTGTGAGCCTGTTCCTCTTTGCTCTCTCAACAAAATTATAAGAATTAAAAATCAAAAAAATTTCAAAGATCTCTCATTTATAACCTCTGGCTGTCATTTACACCATAGGTGGGAAACTGATCTTTTCCAGACAATGACCCCAAATATGTAGGAGTGAGTGGGAGTCACTAAGAAATAAGTTAACACTTGAATGGAACCTTAGAAGAGTAAGTAATAACCTGTTTGCTTTTACTATGTTACATTTGTGTGATCTGCAAAAACCAATTATGATGTTGTTCCAGTTTGAGACAAAATTCAAAGGAAAATATCCTCTGATCGAAAGCAGGTTGTAGTTACCCCTCCCCCACCAGGTTCAGGGAAAAAGAAATATTTCCTCGGAGGAAAGCGAAGAAGAAACAAAACTATTTATTTAACAAACACACAGGAAAAGAATATTAATGCTAAATAATAAAATCTCTCGCTGTGGAGAGAAACCTGGAAGAATTTCACCTACAGTCGTTCTGTAGGTGTGGTCCCTCCCTCTCTCTCTC
>VZTN01007192.1:121728-135627 GCA_013400515.1 Erpornis zantholeuca | reverse complement strand
AGGCAATATGGGATATATCATAAAGTCACCCCAAGACAGATGTCAGGAAAATTAATCCACAAACAGCAGGGGTTTATGTCCAAAAAGGAGACAGAGGAGTCCTGTAACTTTATTCGAATAAAGGGAGAGGCCATGGGGCATTCCCATGGGGTCTCTCGAATTGTTAGACCCAGCCTCCCTTTTTATCCTAATTTCCCTCTCTCTTTCCCCATTGGCTGAGGTACTTGAGAGGTACAGACTTCCTGAATCACTTAATACAGACCCCCTCCTAATGTAACCCCCCCCCCTTTTTCTTTTCCTATGTAATTTATGCTTCTTCCCATTGCTCCTTTCGCCTCTTAGTATCTATCTTTACTTATCAACAAACCCAGTTTGCTTGTAGAGACAAATCCCTCCCACTCCTTTCATCAATCAGTGGAATTCCTCCCATTGTTTCTTTGACCTCTCAGTATCTAGTTTTTACCTGTCAGTAGACTCACAGTTTGTTTGTAAAGACAAATCAATCTCATTCCTTTCAATGATAAACAACTCATTTTTCTTTAAGCAGATCATCAAACTGTGACCTTGGTAACCATTGTGTGAACTGTAAAATTTGGACAGGAATAAATTTATAAAATTCTCACGACGTGAGAGGAAAACAATCAAATGCTCAATTAAGTCTAAGAACTGATAAAACAGCACATTTATAGAGCAGCCAGTAGTGGATCTGGTTGCGCATTAATGCTTCAGATGGACAAAGATGTTTGGTGGTGTAGTTACTGTTTGTTGCAGGTTAGGATTTTTCTCTTTTTTCCCTTCTTTCTCTCAGGCAATTTTGTCCCATTTGTTATCTAAGTGATGATAACGACCGGTACTTATGAGACAAAAGAAGTGGCCAAGGTGGGGGGGAAGGGTGCAGCTGGATACTAAGAGAGTATTATAACTCTCTTAGCTGGGGGCTTTTCTCTTGGGAAGGGCAGAGATACCACTCGATTTTGGCCAGGGGGTGAGGGCTCAGCTCCTCTCGCTCTCTTGCTCTTGGATCGGAGAGGAGCTGTTGAGTTGCTGCTACCGCAGGGAGAAGTCTCTGCCAGTGCGGAGTCCAGTCCCTGTACTGCTTCTTCCTTACCGTGGGTGGACCTTTGCTCGCAAGAGCAGCCATTGAACTGGAACCTTATTAGCACCCTACCCCACTGGAGCAGACCCTCACCATCTGTACGGGTGCCTCAGGGGAAAAACCTGGGACCCCGAACCCCTCCCCTTTCCTGGAGGGGGCATCTCCTCGGCTGTGTGCGGCAGCTGCTTGCAGGAACCCGTCTGCCACTGCCCAGCCCCGGTATTTTCTGCCGCTGCCTTCTTTTTTTCCCTACACTGTAACCCCACAGCCCCTGCCTGCCGGGACACCCCGCGGTTCCAACTACAGATGCGGAGTTTCTGATACATTTTGTTTGCCACTCCGGGGTGTGCCCGCCCCTGCTGTCCCAGCCGCCGCTCAGAGGTTCCTGCTGCAGCCCGTTTTGCCATCCAGAGGGGCAGCGGGCCCGGCTGCCCCGGGGGTTCTAAAGGAAGGCCCTTTCCCATCCCTTCCGCCAGCTCGCCGCCATCACTGCGTGCAGAGAGGCAGCCGAGCTCGCTCCCAGCGCCCCCTGCAGGCGCGGGGAACCATCGCACCCGCCCTGCTCACCGGGAGCCGCCAGCGCCCCTGCCGGCCGTGAGCGGCACTGCACCCACGGGAAAGTGCCTGACAGCCGAGAAGGTGTCACTGGGTTCTGCTCTGTTCGCTGGTGCTGCTGCTCGTGGGGTTTGTTTGCCTCATTATACATATACATACTAGTAAAGAACTAGTATGTATATGTATAACTAGTATGTATATGTATATGTAAAGAACTATTCCTTTTCCAATATATTTGCCTGAAAGCCCCTTTAAAAAAAAAATTATAACAGTTTGGAGGAGAGTGGGCCGTATTTTCCATTCCAAGGGAGGTTCTCGCCTTCCTGGGCAGATGCCTGTCTATCAAACCAAGACATTGCTGTTGTTGCTCTAACTCCGAATGAGCAAAGATGAATGCACAGGTTGATCTATCCAGTCCTGCAGTCAGTGAGCCAATAAAAATGTCATTAAATCAGCCAGACTATTGAGGCACATGGAGAGAGATCTAAGCCTGAGGTGTTCCCTGAGTACTGCTTTGATAAATACAATTCCCAGCTTTTGGATATACAGCCTAAGTCTTAGAATGAAATAAAAAACCCAGTACAATGAAAAATGAATCTGTAAGGGGAAAAATCCTAGTGTGAATCCTCGTGTATAAATACACAATTCAAAATTAGGTAGGGTTTTTCAATCTAGTAGGTATAAAATAGTCAACCCTGTTTCTGCCTCTTTCCTCTTTATAAGAAAATCAATAAATAGGGGTGGCTGGGGGAGATTCTGGGCATATTAGAGAAAAAATTGTTTTACTCGACTCTTTTAGCAAACCACCCTCACTTACCAGAAGCAGAAATGCAAAAAAAAAAACCAGTTTTTTTCCAAAGTTGTGATTATTTACTCTAATTTGAATTCAGCCTCAGGGCTGATTAATTGTCTTGCATTCAGAACAAGATGAAAAATAATTTAGGGACTGAGAGTCCAATTTCAAATGCCCTTATCAATTTCTTTATATCCTCCCTTTTTCCCTCTTGTCCTTGCTTCGAAGTCCAGCCAAACACAGTTTTGCTTGCTTTTGTTTTGAGACCTGTTAAACTCTCTTGGTTCTCCCTCTGGTTTTCTGTTGGGTTCAAAGCTGGCTTTTGTGGTTTGTGGTTCAGAGCCAGCTCCAGGTGGCCCGGGGATTACAGATGCCTTGCGACCAGAACAAAGGAAACTGCTTTGTGAACTCTGGCAAAGCTAAGCCCTTCTTCTTATTTCCAGTTGAGAGAGTAGGCCCAGTGTGTACCTATTCCCTTGAAACAGAGAATTACAGATCTTAGTTTCAGTGTGAAAATATAAGACAATTTTTCTTCTTTGCACTGTGGAGTGGTTCTTTCTTTCCTTCCCTCTTCTTGTTCCCCTTATGACCACTGCTCTTCTTACAGGATTGGAATCCATTAGAAATCAACTCCTGTGGAAAATGAATACTTTGGAATGTTTTAGAAAAGACAAATTATCAAAACACCAACTTCAAGACCCATGGGTTTATTTTCTTTACATGCATGTGGAAAATGTCACCTGACAGGTTCATATGGGTTGCAATATTCTCTTACTTAGATTCAACTCTTCTTACCTGGCCTCACAACACTAAGATCACCACTGGAAGCCCTCCAGCATCTTCTTAATCCACCTGAAGCTGCTTGTTTTTCATTCCTTTTGGCCACTGTTTCTTACAGCAAAGCCCAGGTTACCTGTAGCTTTGCTGTTATTATCTATTGCTCTTTTTGTGTCTGGCTTTTCTCATTAAAAATGGCCGTATAACCTCTCCTGCCAGCCAGAGACTACTGGTAACACTGACCTCCCTCACCAAGCTCCATGACCATGTACTGAAAACAAAATTGTTTAGCTAAATCCTCCTTTTTATAATTCATAGGCCATCTGTTTAACTTCTGAAAGAAAAAAAAGCAAAAATGTGGGGTTTTGTGCAAGTTTATCTACATGCCTCTACTACAGGAAAAAAAAAAAAAAAAAGGAAAAATACCCTTACCATAACAACTTAAAGGCAGCTCATAAAGGAGAGCACTTGTGGACACAGGAGTCCTGAAAGCAATTGGAAAGAAAGAGCTGGATTCCTTCGCAGCACAGAGGCTCTATGGGCTTCCTGAAAGAACTCTGTAGGTGAGCTCCCATCAGTGCCCTGTGTGGCCAGGACCACCTTGTTCCTGTCTGTTTGCCAGGTGGTAAAAACAGCGCTGTACCAATCCTCTTTGTGATCCCCCTCCTGAGTTTTCCCTCAGGCTGTCACTTTTAGAGGACCACTTCAGACACCACAAGGCAGGGAAGACAGCAAGAAAAAATCAACACAGATGCATCAGCTACTCAGAGAACTGAGAGATGAAATCTAACCCCCCAGCCCTGGGGAACAGCTTGCCCAGCTAGGGAGGAATGGGTCATGACTTCAGCAGACTTCAGCTCCCAGACTTCTTCCTCAAAACTGAGAAAAACAGTGAGGCTGATCAAACTACTGATTCCTTTTGCATGTGACTGAAATATCACTGTTTTCTAGAGCTGACTAGATTAAAGGAAGACTCTTGTTTCAGTCACTGACATTCCTGCAGAAATTGCCCTTTTCTGGATTACCAGCAGTAGCAGTAATGTGAGTGGCTGGTGAAGAAGCATCCATGAAGCTTTCTATTGCTTTTGGCTTAGTGAGGGTTTTCTTCATCATGAGCCTGAATAGATTTATTGTCTCAGTCATGGAGCGTGAACAAAAGTGATAGTACTCACCAGGCACTTAGTTTCCTCAATTCTACTCAATTCTAATTGTAACTAATGAAAAGAATACTACATTTTTAGGTCATGGTTCCAGGAAGCATTTTAAATAGAAGTAGCCTCCAGCGCTGTTCAAAATACAATCTAAATAATGCAAGATTGTTAGGAGAAAATACAGCGCTATTAAATAACACCAAGTAATGGACAACTGTTCAAAGTCATTCTGTTTTATTAGCCTGGATCATTATTACTGAGTGCATGTGACCTTACTTGCACTCAGTAATACTTGTAGTCATGCAGGAAAGCTAAATAATCATTGCTGATTCATTATTATTGATTATACTGAGTGGTTATATCCATATTTTGGATTTTCAGTGCTGTATTAGGAAGCGTGGAAACTCTCAAGTATGTTTTGTTTTCTTCCTATAAGAAGGGTAACCCTTTTCAAAAGCTAATTTAGGAGAAAATTGACTTATTTTCCCTAAATTATATAGGCCCACCTCAAATGATGGATTGTTTTCAGTCCAGAGAAATTTTCTTTCAGGTAAAATATGTTTTGTGCTGTTTGTGAGAATGAGATTTTATTATAGACTCTCAACTGAAACACATCATGTTAGTGTGCAAAGTGAGCCTTTTCACTCAGAGGTGAGGAAGTGGACAAAATATCCACCGATTTTATTACACAGATGTACAGGTGGCATTTTGAGGAGAAGTAAGGAAGAAGGACTAAGTCTGTTGTCTTGCTGAATGCATAACACTAATGATGCTGAAAATGGTATGTTTCTGAAGATTGCCTCCTTATTTGCCTTGTAAATGGCTCTGTGTGCCAATACCTGCTCATGTCACACCTTTGACAAGAACACATTTGCAGTGTTTTGCATGAAGCTTCGAGCTCTGGTGAATTGTCCCTGTAGACCTTTTTATTTTCTTCCCAACTACATGCTCGCTTGACAGAAGGAAATGTAAGAGAAGATTTGTCATGGAGCATGTTGGACTTTATTTTAATAAAAAGCACTGTCCTAGGTCTAGTTGGTGGGAGTAAGTAGCCAGCATCTTTAGCGTCAGGGTGTGACTGATGGATAACTTTCCAGGTGTACAGGGCACCCTCTAGTCTTAGCTAAACTAGTTTGCAGCAGAGCTGTGATGGAGGAGGCAGTGGCAAAGCCAAGATACCTCCCACAAGAGTCCTCCACAGCTCTCTTCAATGGGAGTAACCACCTAGCATGACTAGTTTGCTCCTGTTTTTTTGGGTTGTGGCCCAATCAATTAATATGACAGAACAATGCACAATGGGAGGAAGAGCCCTGTTATTTTCTCCATGGCATGGGGTGAGGGACAGAGCTGGCAGCCTGGGTGGAGCTGCCTTGCCCAGAGTGCCAATGCCCCACAGTACATCAGGGTATGTATCTGATAGCCCTGTTAAAGCTTCAAGGCTGAAGGAGTCTAATTTAATTGTGTTTTCATGATCATGTGGAATGGGAACAGAGCTGGCTGTGTTTATGCTGCCCTAATATTAAGAATAGCTCTCAGGAATCTTTGGGTTCTTTGGTACCCCAGGCCCCAGCAGTCATTGCCCCGTGGCCAGAGAGGGATCCTGGAGGGCTGGTTTTTGTGACAGGAGTTGCAGCCATGGACAGTCCATGCTGGAGCAGGGGAACACATGAGGAGAAAGAGATGGCAGGGAGATGTTATGGACAGACCACAATCCCCCAGCCCCACCCCTGCACCACTTGGGGAGGATGAAGTGGAGGAGGAAAAAGAGGATGTGAGTGGAATGTGTTTTAGCTTTTTTATGTTTCTCACCATCAAACCTATTATAATTTGCAATTAATTAAAATATTTATTTTCCAAGTGGAGTGTGTTTTGCCTGTGACAGTAATGGGTGAGTGGTCTCCCTGTCTTTTTCTTGACCCATGAGCTTTTTCATTATATTTTTCCTCCCCATCTTGTTGAGGGGAGTGAAGGGAGAAGCTGGTGGGAGGCTAGCAGCTGGTCCAAGTTGACCCACTGCAGTATCGTGTGCTGTAGAATTTTATACAGTGGTTCCTTCTCAGGGAGAAATCCTTCCTGCATGATGTGCTTTAACATCCAGCTCATAACCCTTCTTCTCAAATGTAAAGCACTGCATGCTGGAGTGAAATCTCCTGAAGGTGGGAGAGAACTAGGATGAGGAGAAGCATGGAGGGTATACAGAGGAAATGGGACAATATATCCTGACCAACCTTTGAGGTGCCAACAGATTCCTGTGTTCATAGACTTGCAAGCTTGAAAGAGCTGCTGTGCTGGATTAGATTACTTGTCAACAATATTTCTACAAGGTTCTTTGTAGTCTTCACAGTTAATCAGAAGTGAGTCTTTATGTTTCCTATATGTAGGAAACATATAGCCTGAGCCTTTATGTAATTCCTCTTTGCAGGAAATGCACAGCATGGCTGTCACTATTTGAATGTGTCACTCAAGTGTTTGTGAAAATGGGAGCTTAACAAAAAAACTTACTGTGCCAAAACAAACATGATGAAAAGAAGGCAGGCTAAATGAAACCGTCTTTTTGTCCCTGCAGAAACTCAACGTATTGCATGAAGGTGTCCATGTCCTTGATGGTAGCTGAGAATGAATCTGGGCTTTGCTACAACAGCAAGGTCAGATATCTGGAAAAATCAGAAGTCACTAAGAGAAAGACAATCTCCTGTCCTGATATTGAGGACTACAAAACAGCCAGTCAAGAGCCAGATGTGGTGTGGTACAAGGTAACTATTGCTGTCTTACTGCTATTGTGCTGAAACTGTACAAAACTTTCACTGTTTTCAGTCTCAGGCTTAGAGCTGGCTTTCTCTGAGGCATCAGTGTTTGTGAGTGGTCTGGAGAGTGTTCTCCCAGTGGTAAAACTACCCAGCACAGTCATTGTCCAACAGAAATCACTATCAATGAGGATGTGAGAGAGCTCGCAAGGCTTGTCTATCAGCAGTACCACATTCCCAAACCACAGTGCCTCTGCACCAGTTTGTGCCTGGGTGTGGTGTTTCCCTGCCTGATACTGGAGTAGAAACAAAGGGAGGCACCTGCAATGGAGCCAAAGGCACATCAGCACCGCCAGCTTCAGTTGTGCTGTCCAATTAATTTTTATGGAGTCCGTCGGGTAATTTCACCAAGACCTGTAAATTTTTACCAAAGTCTGCTGGAATCTGCACAGAAGAATGCTGAGGTTCATTGAGTAACTGTAGTGAAGTCAGTTAATTTTAACTGAGGTCAGTTAGATACTTTTACTGCTTGCCAGGTAACTCATCTGACTGCACCTTCTCCAAGGCCTGTCAAGTATCATACACCACTTTCATCAGCAGACATATTGGTGATGTGTTTCTGTAGCACCCCAAGAAAGCAGGAAAATGCCTAAAACGTGGGTTGGCTGGCAGACATCAGGTAATGAGACTACAGCAAGGTCTGGCAAATTTTGCCTGTTGTCTGGACTTAGGTCAAAGTCTGATATTTGAAAAGCCCTCAGGTATTAGCTGATGCAAGAAACAGTAGAGAAGAATAAAGAGCTGAGAGTCAGAAGGAACCAGAAATAGTTGGGCAAGAGGAACAGTTCAGTGGGATCTGTGGAAAAGAGTTTAGATTGTAGGAGTTTAGGGTAAGCTTGGTTCAGGTAATAAAGACAGAAACAGACAAACCAGTTAAATCCTAAATTTGGAGTGCTTGATTTGCCAACCTTAATAACATTCTTTAAAGACAACTATTTTGTATGAAATACGTACTTTGGGCAGACCAGGAGATTTTTTTTCCTCCTTAGCGGGTTGAAGCAGAAAAGAGCAATTGTAAAAGTTGCCATTTATTTCTGGTTTTTTTTACAGAAATCTCACATGTTATATCTTATAGTAACAAAATGTGTGCCATAACCCACTGTTAGTGTGAACAAAGTTTTTCTTTCAGCAATTGAAGCTTGTTCTCTCAGCATATGGGTTCATATCTTCAGTATGTCAAATATATGTATTTAGTTAATCATAGAATATCCTATGTTGGAAGGGCTCACAGGGATCATGGGTTCCAATTCCTGCCTCTGTGCAGGAAATCTGAAAGAGCAAAGAGGATAATGGAGAGAAGCTGCTTCTTTCCCTCTCTGCCTTAGTATCACTGAACACCAGATCACTGAACATCTCAATTTTTTGCAAAAACACACTGAAAAATAGTCTGGCACAAATGATCTTTAGCTGTCATGGAGCAGAAATTAGTCTAAAGAAGATGCACGTGCAGCCCAACACCAGGAAGGCTTTGTACTGACAGGGAGTGGAAGGGTCTGTTCCATAATCCCACCCGTGTTGTCTGGGTGTCACACACAGGTTGTGTGACACCAGGCTGGAGTGTGACAGCTGACTGACAAATCATCACTGAGGTGAAACTGAACAGAACTGATGTCTTTGGATGATAACAGTGAGACAATCAAAGTTGACAGCTTTTAGTCTGGCTTGATAGTGAAAAAAGACTTGAATGAGATAACCTACTACATACACCTTCTTATCTATAATTAACAATAATGAGTTATCAGTTTGGCCCTAAGAGAAACATCTTTGTTATCTAGACCTGTGTTAGGAAGCTCAGCAGTGTGCGATTGCAATATTAATGCTGTGCAGAAGGTATGTATGTCAGGTTATCCCTTGAAACTTATTCCTGAACAGGGTTTTGGATATTCTAGAGACCATTATGTTACTCTTAATAGAAGTCTGCATATTCAAAGGACCAGAAGTCCAGTTTCCGGAAAATATATAATTATATGGATTTCAAAATAATTTGATGAATACTTGGGTAACCCCTACAAACAGCAGTCTGGGACTTAAGATCATGCCGTGAGAGGCAATGTGAGCAACAAAAAGCAGGTCCCTTCTCCTGAAGAACAGTGTAAAGTGTTATTCTTCCTTAGGATCTGACCCTCACTTTCCAAGGAAGGCATCCATTTCTGACCATAGCGCACTGGATCCTCAAGTTTTTCCCCTCTACCTTGGATTTTAAGCTTGATGTGTACAGAAAGCCACCTTCTTGAGTAAATCTGCTCCAGAGGCACTGTGGGGTGTATTCCATTCCATTATACTGGAATATTTACAGATTTTCACCCAGGCAGGGAGCATAAATTGCTCAAAATAGAACAGTAGATAGATAAATAAATATGAGGAAGTCCTTGAGATTTCCTTCTTTATCCCTTCTGCTGAAAAGAGAAACCCTTGTGTTCATGAGAACCTGACAGTTTGCTTGTAGTCAGGGAGTTTGGACTTGTGACCGATGAAATACTATGAGACAGGACAGCGATGATGCCAGCTCACTGTGTGTAGAACTTGCTCTGCCTTCTGAGAGGCTTCTCTGTGTTGAGGGATTAATGAATCCGAGCCAATAAATACATCAATTTACTGGGAGTTAACTGTAGTTTAAACATGCTCTTAATTATTAATAGAATTCCACATGCACACCCAGTATGTAATAAAACATTGGCTGTGAGGATTTGTTTTAACAGGAGTATGAACTTCACTTCTGGCTAGAATTACCTGCATGAAATACTTATTTTTAAAGATTTCCCCAATTAATGCCATTGATTGACGCTTAGCTCAGTTATGCCTCTTAGAACTATTTTGACAAGAAGTGTGAAGTTTTTTGAAGTAAATGTGTGTGTCAAGGCATGATTGAATGAATGAGATTTAAGAGTAAGAGCAGTTTCATGAAAAATCAGCTGGCAGAGGGAAGAGGTATATTACATCTTGAATGTAGAGTCTTAAACAATTTCCATCATGTCTTTTCTACTGATGGGTTGAAAGAAGGGCGAAGAGAAAAATCAAAATGCCAGGTGAAGGACAGGTAGTTACCTACCCAGATAAATAGACTTTTGATATACTGCCACTTAGATTTCAAGGAAGTGAAAAAGAAGCATAATAGTGCACACCTTAATTACTGGGGGAAAAAAACCCCAAAACATTTCAGATATCTAAGGAAAGTAAATAGTCTAGAAAAAGAAACTTGCAGATTCTTCTAGCAGGTAAACATATTGCAAAAGCAGAAAAGAACAATTTATTGGCTAAAGCCTTTGGGGACAACTGAGAGCACCTTCCAGTACCTGAAGGGGGCTTAGAAGATGACTGCAGAGAGACTATTCACAAGGGCATGTAGTGAAAGGAGGGGAGGGAATGGCCTTGGACTGAAGGAGGGTAGGTTTAGATTAGATATTAAGCTTTTTCCTGTGAGAGTGGTGAGGCACTGGCACAGGTTGTCAAAAGAAGCTGTGGACTCCCCATCCCTGGAAGATTCAACACCAATGGATGGGGCTTGGAAAAACCTGTTTTACTGGAAGGTGTTCCTGCCCATGCAGGGGGATGGAATAAGATGATCTGTAAGGTCCCTTCCAACCCAAACTATTCTGTGATTCCAGGAAGTGAGTCATACAACTGAGCACTTAACCTTTTAAGGAAATTAGCAGACCTCTAACAGTAAAATCTAGATTGTTTTAACAATATGAAAACTAGTACGAATTTTTCTCAGCCATTTTCCAGCTTCTCCCCTTTATTGCTTTAAGTTCTGTATATTAAATATATAAACAAGCATTTTCAACATACTTTTGTAAAGCCTGCACAGTCAGCAGAATAAAAAGTAATTAGCTGAAATTTGGGAAAGACAGGCTTATAAATAATCTTTAATATTAAGTGTTTCAAGAAGATACAAAAAGAAATAATTAGTGAATTAGTGGTACAATTCCACCAGAATGATTCCTCTATGTAAAACCACAATGGCACAAACATTGTTTTTGCTAAATCATTAATCTTTGTAGTAGTAAAGGTGTTGTCCTTCTTATTACAAACTTTTATGTAAAAATATAAGGCATATAAAAATGTATCTTCCATCTCTTTGCTCTTATATTTTTAAAAATAAAGTAGAGAATATAAAACTGGTAACACACGATAGGATATTTCAGTGCTGCACTAAAGGGTGCATATCTGAAATATGCTTACTTTGTGTGTTCTGGGAATTATATTCCTTCTAAATTAGGATTGAATAGGACTGAATTGTATTCTTTGCCCAGTGTTCAGATTTAGGTACTCCAAGCAGGTGATTGATGTACCTTTCAATAACATTAAAGTATTGAGCTCAAATCAGAAAGGATTTAATGGCATTTCCTGTCTCAGATTTGTGTCCTGAGTGAGTCTCAGCACAGTGGATGGGATCTGGATTCTGATCACTCTCTATCACCAGTGCAAAGTTCACATGCAAGACAAGATTATGTTTCCCTTACACCTATACTTTGGAAACAGAGAGATGAGCTGATCACTCTGTTACCTGCAGTAATGTTGCACAGCTTCCAAATCTGAAATATGACCATATTGTAACTGAATTTGGCCTCCTAGGGACAGGGATAATTCTTCAGTGCTCCCTTTTCAAGTGCAAGGCCAGAAACTGTCAGTCCTGTCTTTTTATTTCTCTATTTTTGCCCTTTAATTTAGAAACAACATGGATTTAGAATGCCTAGAGTCCCATGAAAAATTTATGTTTGTGTCATGCTGATCTCCTACTGTGGTACAATATATTTGCATGCTGACGTATTTTCTTGTTTGTTTGTTTTATTAAGAGAAAGCTTTGTTCTATTTTGTTTTCTGCGTTTCCGACACTGCTGTTGCAGACAAGCAGAAAATGGGGCATAGGTGTGGGCATGTCACCAGTCTCTGAAGCTGCTGAGCCTGATGTAACTGATGTGAGACTGCTGCATCTGAGAGCTTATTCCAAGCTGCCACCTTGAGAGAGGGAGTAGAGGGGCACTGAAAGTACTCAGAAGGTACTCAGGGCCTATGTTGCTTCATGTTTCCTGAGTACAGAATTAGCCAGAACCTCCAGAGTTGCTGAGACTACTGAGTGCTTTAGAGAACTCAGAAAGGCATGATTTTGTCACAGGTAAAACAGGCTTGATGTTAAAGGTATTTAGAGATAATAAATACATAATCTTAAGGTGCCATTTTCAAGACACAGTGATTAGGTTTGGCCTGTGCTTTTAGTTCAGAGCATTCTAAGAACTATTCAATCATGGGTGCTGTGGAAGGTGACTGATCTGTCTGCAAGGATCCAGTATATTAAGAAAGGGAGATTCTCTTCTTGCACGGTATCATACCCTATCCAGAAGCACTCAAATGCTGTTCCAGTAGGACCACAATTTGTAGCAATGAACCTAAATCTGCCAAACAACAGCTAAGGAATGTGTGGGTGAAGTCTTGTGGGAATTGCAGGCTATCAGTACCGTGTCCTGCATCAGAGGATGCACATGGGGGTGATGTTGCAAAGTGCCTGGTGATGGGAGAAGGCTGAGTTAAAGCTCATCAGGTGCTGGAGAAGTGATGAGAAACAAGGCTTGTTAATTCTCTCAAAACACTGCTGTTCTTACTGTTCTCTTCTATTGGTAAATGGTTCTGGCCTGGGACTATGTGCAAAGTTTACCTTCAGGCTAACTCTTAACAGATGTTGCCCTTACTCCCTTTAAATAGGGATGTATTTTAATGGTCTGTCCTAAAGGAGAGGTCTTGGCAGTTTCTATGAAGAAAAAGAAGATGCTTAACCATTGCTTGAGGGCACCATGTATTAAACACAGCCCATGTGATACAGTAGGAATAACTGAACCTTAAAAACATTTCTGTTTAATTTCAGTCCTAAAAGTAATTCCAGTTTCATATCTCCGTGCTTTCTGAAATTATATTTGAATTTTAATTGTAGAATATATCTAGGTGGTTGTTTCCTTATGTATAATACTGAAAATCTGATTGGGCAACACTGTCTTATGTCATACAAGCCAGGTAATTTTGGCACTGGATTTTTTTCTTGCAGGAATGTAAGCCAAAAATGTGGAGAAGCGTTGTAATTCAGAAGGGAAATACTCTCTTAATTCAAGAGGTCCAGGAAGAAGATGGAGGAAATTATACCTGTGAACTGAAGTTCGAAGGCAAGCTTATACGAAGGACAGTTGAATTGAAGGTTACTGGTAAGAATCTTTGTTCTGTGCCAATAGAACAAAAAATACAGCTTTAAAATAATAAGAAAAAATGGTTTTGACATGACGGTGAAATCTGTCAGTGAATCTGTTTGATAGAAGTAAGTCCAAATCCCAGTAGCTGAGCAGTCCTGGACTCAGGGAAACTTATAGCAAGATCTTCTAAAATTCCACGGAAAAGTACTTCTGCTTTTTGCTCTGTACAAAACCTGGAAATGCTCCATATTTTTAAGCTTTCACTTTATTTATAATTATTAGCTTTTCCAGTCTAGGGTTTGTCTTTAGTGAACAGTATGGCACAACCTATTCCAAGAATGAAGTTAGCAATATTGGACTGTCAAAACAAAGTAACCTGCTTGTCAGGAGGTCATACACTTGATGGTTCTGACTCCATGTAGTATCTACTAGACAACAGTATTTTTCTGTCTATTTTTGCCAGGTACCAAAAATGAACAGCTAAAAAAAGTATACTCTACCAATATATTCCTGCTCCCTTTTCATCCCACTGTACAGTATAGCACCT
>VZTN01007192.1:73393-120356 GCA_013400515.1 Erpornis zantholeuca | reverse complement strand
GTGTTCAAAATCTCATCTTATATCCAGGATGGAATGCTTGGTTCCTCCCTCTGGGTGGAGCATCTCACAATGGGATGGTGAGTTAAGGGGCGAGGCACTGATGGGCCATTAACAGGAGATAGTCCGGAGGGAGGAGGCAGGGAGCACTGTCCCACCTGGGTTCAACAGCTCATGAAGGTGGTAATAGAATACACTGCAACCCAGGACACTGGGGTAGAATTGTCTCTCCTAGCCTGCAACACAGATGTGAAGCTGCTTTCTTCTGTGGGAGCTTTGTAATGCTGTTTCTATTACTGGTACTTATTACCATGCCTGAATTGGCATTTATTGGCAAGTGTCTGAGTTTCTCTAACATAAAGATTTTGAACAGAAAGACTCTGTTGGGTACTGCTAGCAGCCATTGTAACCTGAAATTGTTACTGAAGAGTTATTCTGAAAGTGAAATGGGCAACTCCCTATCTCCCTTGAGCAAGGAGAGATGCACTGCCATGGAGAAAGAGGAAGCTGGCTTAGATTCTCTGAAGTCTTTCAGACATTTGCTAAAGTACACAGTAGTACGAAGTACACCAGTTAGGTGGATGAAGTTATTTATTGTCGAAGGCCTGCGCCCCTGCTGGGATTGGAACTGGGGGCTCCAACCCCTGTCCTCTGCCCTGGGGCTTTTCTTCTTTTGGTTCGTCATGTTGGAAAGAATGCAGCAAAACATCTTCTTTGCTGTATCAGAGTTGTTTATTATATTTTATCAAGACCTCGGAGGACAGCGTCCTCCCAGGACACCAGAGCAAAAAGGCAATGGCAGCTAAAAGGCGGCTGCCTTTTATATCTTACTAACAACCATTCAAGAAACAATATGTATTTTATTTTCTTTTTCAACACCAGTAAACCCTCATCTTATTGATATGTCTTTTCAATACTAACTTTTTTCCACCAACCAACACACCACAGGAACTGGTGTGAGAGAAGAGAGGAAGAGAAAGAGGAGAGAGGAGAAGAAGAAAGAAGGAAAAACCACACCCAAAAATCTCCATCTTGTCCCTATGTAATACATAGAGCAAGATCCTAAAAACTACAATTAAACTCTCTGTGGTACACCAAACAAAAATCCCTTCACCTCTCTGGTGCATTCAGGTTCTCCCAAAAGTGGAGGGAGCTTCTCCAAAAGCCTAGGTCGCTGGCTCGGCCACTTTTGAGGAGCTCTGGGGATATAAAGAAACCACCAGAGGACCAGGAGAAGCTTTCAGGCTTCCCCGGACTCCGACAATTTATCTCTTGATTGTAAGACAAGGATCTTTTCTTCTTTGAAGTCACATCAAATATATCAAAAAATGAGGGTTTTAGTCCTTTGTGAAGATTCTGGTAGTTATGTAAGTAGCAATATGAAATATTTGCTATTTGTACCTAAATGCAGAATGGGCATCTAAACAGTGAAACTTGAAATCAGAATAAATGCAGTGCTGTCATAACAGAAGTTACATCAAAAGCTTTAGGAAAATTTCAAGGTGCAGGAGCCAGAAGCACCTTGCTGTTGATAAAACTAATCAGATTAGTTAATGATATCCCAGACAAATGCAGCAGTTTTGCTGAAGATGTGATCCCACAAGGCAGCCTGATCCAAGTTAACAGCAGACAAGAGAGCAGTTGTGGGCCAAGTGAAGGATGATTGTCTGGTATTTATATTAGTGTTGCCTAAGGATTTATTTCAAGTAGAGGCTTTCAACTGGGGACACAACCCTGCTCTTGTTATTTAGTTACCCAGCAAAGTCCAGTGATGTCATTAGAGCTATTAGAAGGTGTTGCCTTAACTTCCTGTGCCAAAGTGTCAGCACAGCTGTCTTAGTGGCTATGGTAGGGAGCTGAAAGGACCCTGTGTGCTTTCCTTGGATCCTGTCTTGCCTTCTGGCCTTTGCAGACCCAAATGGGAGATCTCAGTGGGCCAGTTAGAGGTAGGAGGGGAGTTCCTCTTCCCTTTCTTCTGTGACTAAGTCATGATATGAGCAACTATGAGATAATTTGTAGGAAAGAAATCTCAGAAGTCATAGATGGAAACTGAAAGCTATCCATGTGTGCTGTTTGGCCAGAGGAAGACAGACAGAGGGACCTGAGTAGTATTAGCAGGTGAGCAGAACAGAATGGCATTTGCAGGTCAGATGGGATTTGCAGGAAGGGGCAGTTGGACATAGGTGCTGTGCAAGGCTGGCAGTGTCATAGTCTGGCTGTGGTGGGTAATGAACAGCTGAGTGTGAGTCAGATGATAAAAGGCTTCAGAGGCTGTAGCTCTTTGGGGTTGTAAAGGAAAGGCTTGCAGCCTAGAATACATTTGAAAACTATTTTGACACATAAGTATTTATAAGGAAAAAGTCTTGAGCTATAATACAGCACTAATGAGCAGTGCCTAAATCTTGGTGTTTGGGTGCATTTAACAATAATAGATTGTCAACAAAACAGCTTTTTCATCACTTGTTCTTCATGGGTTCATTATATTATGCAGACAGATGTGAAACAAGTCTTGTCAGCCTTTTTTGCTGAAGAAACATGACAGGAGTGCTATCTCTTAGCACATAACACATAGCCCTTCAATCTATATAAAAAAATATAGAGATATCATTTCACTTTGCTTCTTGGTAGCTTTGCTGTGACAAACAAGTGAGATTAGAAACTGTGATCTAGGATTCTAAAGAATAAAAATGAAACAGAAACTCAGTTTTAAATTTGAGAATGAATTAAAGTTCTCCCATTAGAAAAAAACTTAATGCATTAATATAAAGTTGCAGGTAATCTACATTATTAGAATATATTAAAATTACAGCTATTCAGGAGTATCAGCAATCAAAAGCATGTTAATAAGTATTGTAAATGCCAATGTTTTTTGAAGAACAGTTACACTATTCAGATTAACAGAAAAAAATACCAAACATAGAAAGTAATGTTGGTTTTGAAAGGCAATTTATGCATCTTCCTGTTTTCCCCAGCCCCACCAACAAGTTCACTGTGTCTTGATGCACAGCAATGTTTCAATAGCTTTGAGGGTGAAAAGGTGCAATTGTGAAAAACACCTGCTGTGTTTATCTGCTCCTTCAGCACTCTTTCTGTTTTGGAACACTGGTCTGTAGGGACACAGGCCAAGAAGAAGATGCAAGGAGAGATATGTTGGAGGTTTGGGAAAGGGTGATGCCTCTGAGAAGGGAGCAAGACCTGCTCTCACAGCATGGCCCAGGTGTCCCCTGGCAGATGAGACTGTTTTGCAGAGATGTGTTTTTCAGGGACAGCTGTGCTAGTGGGAGAGGTTGCCTTGTTCTTTCTGCTGCCTGTGGAAAGAAGTGATTTGTGAGCTTGTACTGGTGAGTTATTTTCCAGTATGACAGCAGAAGGTGGCCATCTGACCAACTTCATAAACTGCTGGGTGATGGATTGGAGTGACATGCAAGAATTACTGGACCACTCTGTCCAGGAGCTCTGTCCTCCAAGTTTCCTTCAACCTCTACTCTGGCATATTCTTCACAGGCTGCTAAAATGCCTGGCTGTTCCTAAATGTCATTTACACAGTAATATCTGTTTTGACCACCGTAAATGACAAATTATTCCACATGGCTACTTGAGTTGAATGATTCTGCCTGAATTCACTCTTTGATCATAGTTTTTCAATTAAATTCTTTCAAGTCTCATTACATCGCTCACTTTTTAAATTACACCTGCTGCTGTTGCTAGATTTTGTTTGTGGGATTGGGACCTCTTTATTAGCAAAAGTAGTCGATAGTGATTTGCTATTGTTAAACCAAGGGGGTGAATTTGATTTAGAAGGCCAAACAATTAGCTGGACTTTCCAGCAGCTCTAGGGCCGTAGAGAGAGAAGCTACCACAAAAGAAGTGAGGATATGAGCTACAAGTATGTCCACCATTTGGTAGTGGTTGCTTTTCTGCACATTTTTAATCCTCTGTGAACTGGATATGCTGCTTTATATTATTAGAAGTCGAGGCTAGTGACACATTGACAGCCTTCACTGGCTGATCAGAACAAATTTATACCTGTATTAATCCATAAGTGCACTCTAGGCCTTATCAGTTTATGGTAGATAAAGTATTGTCACCAAAATCATACAAATGATGTGTTGACTGACAACATTTTTGGCTGCTGACAGTTTCCAGAACAACCACAGCAAAAAGTGTTAAGATAAATTAAAAGCTTATTTAAACTAAGCTGAAACATGTAAGTCCTTCAAAGTCCTTTGGAATAGAGACTCTTAAAAGGGATTTACTTTTATGGTGTCAAATATAAGAGTTGGTGTTTTCTTAAATAACTGAAAACATGTAATTGTGATTCCCTCCCAACAGCCTCGTGCAGTTTAGTAATCTGCAATGAATTTATGAAATGGTTCAGTGCTGCTTAAGTAGTTACTTATCCAAAAATCCAGTTTAGCTCTGAAAGGTCACTGAGGTCTGAATATGATTTATAGATGTAAATAAAAGCAGGGCCAGCATAAGACTTGGGTTAAAAAAGCAGGTGACTGAGAAGCAGAAGCTGAACTGAATGTCCCCAGCAGTTTTGTGCAGCAACAGGTCCTGTGCTCAGGACATGCCTGAGCTCTGGTGTGCAGGGATTCCTCAGTTAGCTCTGAAGGAGCTTTTCCAGCACAGCTAGTTAACTTGTTTGCATGGCTTTTGGTACCCAAAGTAACTCTGACGTCTCTGCCTGGTATTGCACTCTGCAGAGAAGGCAGAGCCTCCGGGTCCTGATGGAGACTGGACATGCTCTCACCCATCGTTGCTTTATTTTCTGAGCTTCAGAGCCTTTTCTTTGGAGACAGGATGAAACAGCTATTGTTACCACCATTTTATCATCAAATAAGGCAGTAATATCAATAAGAGCACTGTGTGAAAATAACATTAATTTCAATTTATGTAATTTTAACATCAAAGGTCATATTGCAGCATTTTGTATTTCTGATTTCGTTATGTCAAATTCCGTCTTTGTTGTGACCTAATACATTTTAATTTGACTTGTGACTCTATTTTTAATAATACATATAATTATAATATATATTACTGAAATTTTTCTGCATTTCTGAAATGAAGTGTTTTGGATGTTTCTATTAAAAATTTTTTTAACTGGTGTTTTGAAGGAAATTTCTTGTAAAATACCAAAATTTTCCCCAAAAGCAAGCTCTGGTTCCTGTCACTCAATATCTCACCTAGTCCCAGGGATCTGGGAGTTGTTTGAAGTGCAGGGGTTTTTTGTTGCTGATTTTGGCCAGCAGCTCCAGTGAGAGCTGTTAGGTCCCCTCTCCCTTACTTGTTTGTATTTTCAAGCATGGGTCAGAGAACCTGTTGTCTCAAATAAAGCAAAAAACATTTCAAGGAAAGCCTAAGGCAGCCTGTGAATTTTCCTGATGAAACAGCCTGAAAAGCACTGCAGGATAAAACATGGTGATGTGCGGATGGTGGTAGTTGGTCTGGCCTTCAGGGTTTGCTCTTCCTCACATCCTTGCATGACCAGTGCCGCTGGGCATGGGAAGTGTTTGCTGTACTTGGAGCTGTCTCTCTTTTCCTGGAAGCAGATGCTCCTTCTTGAGAGTTCTGTTTATTTAGCTATATATCTCCAAAAGAAAAATTTCCTCTGTTTAGTATTCACCAGAATTCTAAAGTGGTATTGAAGCTGTCAGAAACTGTAGGACCCAGGGACATGCTTTTTATTCTTTCCCTCCTCTCCTGGTTTGGCAGCTTTAGCCTTTCTTTGCCTGCTGTGAACAATATTCAGCTCAGTCCCAGTGCCTGTCAGTCCCCTCCACTTCTAAACATATGGCCTGGGATGTCTGTCCCCTGTTGTATCCCATGCAAGTATTCCAACTAGAGCTCCCTTTTGGCAGGAGATGTGCTATTCCCAGCCGAAGGCCCAACTCCTGCTCCCTCTAACTTCATGGGGAGCTGCTGGAGTACAGTCAGAGAACACTGGAATATTGGCACTTTCTACCTTAGAACTCATTTTTGTTCTTAACAAGCGATTTTATTCGTAAGTTGGAACTCCCTCCCTCCCACACTTTGTAATACAGATAGCAAATCCCTGTGCAGAAAGCTCCCAGAAGGGGATGATGGATGTTTTCACCTTGGCTGATATGAGGTTGGATCTCACACCTTGGCCTGGGAGAATGCAGGGGGAAGGAGGCTCACACTGTGGACCTGCCTGTGTGCCATGGTGGCTTTAGGTATCCCTACAGTGTCACAAAGAAAGATACAATGATTAACCAACCAGAGCTGTTGAGCTCAAAATAAAATGTGCATTTTCAGATTTTCCTCAAACGTAATGTAAGCAGTGAGGGGGGATAAAAAATGGTAAGATTTTCATAGTTTGTTTTTAGTTCATAGTGTTAGTACAGTCCATTGACTGCGTTTATAATGGTAGATGCAGAAAGGCCTTCTTTTCTCCTGGAAAACACCCCTTAACATGTTTTCATAACACAACTTTTACCAATATTTGAGTCCAGAAGAGAATAAATGAAAAGAATCTAGAGAAACCAGTTGTTCAAGGGAAAATATTTATGAAACAAAAGGCAAAGAGAAAATCAGCTTGCTTGTGACTGCAGTTCTAACAACTGTTAAAATCAGATTAAAATCTTTTTAATTTGGAAGTGAAATCTTAAAGTGAACAAGTTAAGTCTGCAGAAGTTTTAAACTTCTGGGAGGATATTGCTGATTTTTTGGGAACAGAAAATCCTTCCTGTTCACTTCTAATATTGACATGTTAAAATATATGACATGTACATCATATCTGAAGTGACATTTACTTGCTCATATAAATTGCACATTTTCATAGCAAGACTTCATCTCTTCTCCTTTTTTGCAATATCTTGACACAGTCAGGGAATCACTTTTTCATTAAATGCAAGGGACAGCAAAAAGCCTGCCCAAATTAGGTTTTTACTGGGAGTCCTAAGCTTTAAAAGATCTGTGGTAGGAGATACTGTTCTTAGCATTTCCTCTGCTGCACTTTCTTATAAATGATGTATTGCATCTTCTAGTGTTTTTATTTTCTAAAGGAAACCTTCCTTTCTGGGAGAGAAAGCAAGGCAGAAATGTGTTAAGTGCTGACAAATACAGTACTTAAAGAAAGAAAATTAATTTCACAGCTGGGTTTTCAAACCATTGCCAAAATAACTATCTATTTAAAGCTACATATAGGACGTGCCAAAAATTAGAGTTTTCTTTTGATATATTTTATGTAATTTGTATTAATTTTTACCAAAGCCTTTGTTTTGTAAATATTAGCTTTCGGTAGTACAGTAAAGTATTTATCTTAAAACTTTAATTTCAATTCTGATTTGTTACATGTCTGACATCCTATTAATTGCTGTAGAAAGCTAAGCATGTTTCTGTGATCAAAGCAGACTTAATTGCCACTAATTTCTGTAGTGATTTTAGTTTCTTTAGCTACCTCAGGTAAAGCCCAGTATGATCCAGCAAGAGCAATGAGTCCATTTGCTTTTTACCCCATTTGGAAAATGGGGCGATTTCTCTGCCTTTTTCAGGGTATTTCTTCTTCAACTGTGCAAAAACTCCATTATAAATCTGCAGCAATTTCTGTCTGCAAAGAGTCAACAGGAAAATTCAATCCAGAGCGTGGTATCAGTACAATGAGGGTGCCCATTCACCTGGAAGAAGTGACACAGCCAGTCCTGTTCTCTTTTAACATCTCTTTTTCACCTGACACCCAGCAAGGTCCTGATAAATTTAACCAACCTGGCTGATTTCAAGAGCATATCATCAGTCTGTAAGCTAAGGATCTGGACAGTGTCTGAGGGATTCATTCGTGCCCATTCGTGGTTGCTCTGTGAACTGTGTCACTGTTGAAGTGACAACAAAATATATCCACAAGGATAAAATCTTCTTTGTTTGCAGTCCCTCAAGGGATCCAGATTGACGACTTTTCCATTCACCAGAGTGACCTGTTAATACAGGGCTCATGAAAAATGAGTTTGGAAGATAAACATTAAGTATTACCTCCATATCTCCTGGAGAAACAGCAAGTTCTAAGGGCAGTGAGAAATGTAGCAATATGCTGCAGTCTATGAATTATATATAGCGTCAGTACTCTTGGCGCTTTACTTAGAGCTCCACAGCCTGCCTTCCTGGCTCATGAACATGCAAAGTAATTAGAATGGCAAATACGTTCGTTTTTATTGACCTATGTTGCCCCCTAGTTCTCTATCATGTTCTTGAACATCATGGTTTTTTCCTTCCACCTCAAACCAGCATTTTGCAGTTTGTAGCATTGATTATTTGGTATTGTCTAATTTATTGATGCAGACAGCCAAGACTTGCACACGTTATGGGTTGCTCGTTTCTCCAATGATCTGTCACTGTGCACAGCAACTGTAGTTCGCTGAATCACTGACTATATACTGTAAATGTCAGATATGAGCTCCTGCTTTAAAAATGGCCATTCATTCCGCGAGCTGCTGAGCCACATTCTCTAAGGGTATTGTGTTTTCAGTAGTGGAGGTGACTTAGTATAAAGGATAGGATTTTGGGGGTTTTGCCCACAACAGTGAGGTAAAGCACACATACTGAAAGAAACTTCTATGTTTTCATTTTCTATGCTAGAGGAGGCTTCCTTCATCATGAAAGTGTAGGCTGGATGCTCATTCTTCTTTATTAATAATAGATAGGCACATAGATGCACAGACATGAAATAACACTGCCCCTGAAACCATTTTGCTAATGGTAAAATAGATATGAGTGAGCAGATTTCTTTGTCCACTAAAGCAGCTTTCCCACAGAGAGAAACTGCAAATCTTGCCTAATGTTTTCTCTCATAAGAAAAGCCTGATAACAGGAAGAAATAACTGTCTTGTTCCTTTGAAATGACTGGAGACATTTTAATAGGTGAATAGCTCTGCTCTAACTTGAGCTGGAGATCAGGGTTATATTTTCACAGCACAATGTTGACGCCTTTCAGAGCTGGTTTGTGCTGCCTGGCACTTGTGGCTATGTATCTGAAATGAAAAGTTCTGCTGTGGGAGGAATAGTGCTCACTACTGAATTGTCAGCATTATTTCTTGCTGCGGTGATGTGATCCTCAAAGTGCCTGTTTGGCCTGACCCTATTTAGCTGATGAGATCTGACAGTAGTAGTATTGCTTCAGGCTCTGATGTTGCTCTTATAAAGTTTAGCAGAAGACTGGAGCTAATAACTTACCGATGTTTGCTCTGTGCCTTGCAATTTTTAAGTTGAAAGGACATAAAAAAAGTATGCTGGGTGTGCTAAGTACCTTGTTTGGTATCATGAAGAAGCATGGAAAATATGTTCTTAATTTTTATCAGCACCAACCAAGCTATTTTTTGTCTTTGATAGTATTGATTGACCTTTTGTAAGCAAGAGAAAAATAAACATTCAACTGAATTTGTATTTAGATGTTTATTACTCCAGTCTATTTCAAAGGGATAGGTAGCTACTTTGTTCATTAGACTTTCATGTACTGACTTATTTACTCTGTGTGTTAGTGGTTTTTGCAATGCAAGCATGTTTCAGTAAATAAAATCAATTTACAGCCAATGGGAGCACAACAGTAAGTGATTTAACTTTTCATCTTTTTCTTCGGCTTAAAATGAAAAGCTCTCCAAGGTATTTTTTATGACAAGCCCTGTGGGCTGAAGTACTCTGAGAAAGTGCAGGAAATATAAAGTGCAGAATTGCAAACCAGAATTATTTAACAGTAAAATTAATAAACAATATAGTTATAAATTTCTAAGGCACCTTGCATTCTTATCCTCTATTTTTTTCTGGCATAGCCCAGCAATGGACCTAAAGGCTTGTTTCTCCTCAGAAAGGGCAGTGTGGTCTGTGCAGTCTCTGATTTTATTTTATCTTGGCTGGTGCTGGTTCTCTTGTGTGGGTACCTGTCTGCCAGGAATTGGTCTGAGATAATTTCATAATCAATTGAGATGATGAAAGGGCTTTGGTTATATTGAAGGAGGCTAGATCCAAGCACCAGATGGCTTTTCATCTTTATACAGTGCATATCGCATTAAGCAATCCATTTGCGGATAGTCAAGCCGCCTGTTCTGGGCCAGGAATGGTTATAGTTTCTGGCAGGGAAGGAACCAATTTGCCATAAGCTGTGTATGCCCTTATAGCTTCTCTGGAATACACTAACATGCTGCTTTTTCTTCCTAAATAGGAGAAGAGATGCACCTGGAACAAGACCCTGCCAGGGCAGTGACAGCTCTGTAACCTCTAAGTGGCCATAGCAACTGTATTTAGGCAGATGTTTTCAAGGAGAGTATTATCTAAATATTGGTACACATGACTGTGCAGTAAAGCGATCTGATTTAGAGATGCCATTTGTGCTTCTCTTGGGACATGTACATGTTGCAGAAACACAGGCAACTTAATTTGTAAATGAAATAAGAGGGGTGATCAGTGAGTCCTTCAGCATGGTGTGATGCCAATATGAGAGGAAGGGACCTCAGAAATACTGAGAAGGATTAGATGGGGAGAGAGGAAGATCTCTGGTGCTTGGTTTTCTGATATAAAAGTGTTTGAAACTGGTAAAAAACCTAACCAAAGTATCAGGTTGAAGAAGAAATGTCACTTCTTAGAAAAAAAACCCATGAGTTTTGTCAGAAAGGAATGTTAGCATTTGCTCCCTAAAGAAATTATTTTTTCCCCTTTATAGTAAGAATTCCATTCTGGCAAAACTGCAGCTTTTCTGTGTTTTTCTCCAGAGGGAGAGAATTCACTGCTTTTCTAGCTAAAAGACTTTTTCTATCATCATTTGACAAAGAAGCTGCCCTAAACCTCTGGGCAGTGCAGCACTCAGAGGAAATACTGTGATCACAGACTGCTGCTGGGAAGAGAAGATGGTGAAGAGGTCAGTCAGGAAATGTGGAGTCCTCAGGGGTTAGAATTGTGGTTACTCCTATACTTGTGGCAGTGACAACGCCTGTTAAGTACTCACCTTTAACAGGTTTCATACATCTCACACAAAGAAATGATTCATTTTTTACTCATATACTGAAGTTAATTTACTTGGGACTGTTTGTCTTAAACAAACTTATCCATGAGAAATTTCTCTTCCATGTTAGTGGCTTCCTATACAGGCCTGTTCAAGTTCCTGTAGATCATGGCCATATGACTGAAGCAATATGCTAAAGCATGGATATACTTCCAACAATTCCCTCAAGGAAAGTTATCAATGCCTTCATTCCAGAAAAGCGGAGTCATGGAAACTGAGCACACCTATAATGTACATGTTGAATCATTCATTTGTGGGGAAAAATGCCTCTTTTTTGGGTTTTATTTTTCATGTCTGCTTTTTCTCCAACTTCTAAAAATGAATAATTCTATTCCCCACTATCCACCGTTCTGGAATTGTAATAGGAATTGTGCATTTCATAAGCAAATACTGAGGTTTATTTCATCTGGGGCTCATGATGTGGGGAAGAGGTTAATGAGATAAATCATACTCCTAAGATAGGGAGTGTGAATTAATATATATTAGTTTAATGTAGAAGATATGGACTGGAAAGAAAGTTGGTTCCTTTCCATTAAATTGTGGGAGGGTCAGAGCAACAGCTTTGAGCACCTCCAAAGTCTCTGGCTATCTGCCACCCAATCCATATTCCCTGTCAGCCCAGACCTAATTTCAATATTTAAAATGGTACTTCCTTTCTTTTTCTAGCCCTCAAAAGGGCTTTAATTCTTTCCCTCATTGTGCCAGTGCTCAAGCTGCTACAGCTGCTGCTGTCACATTTAATAAGGACTTTGCAGAGTTTAAATATTGTGTTGTTGCAACAGCTTTTCTTTGGCACAAGAGAAGAGCTTTGTTAAGTTCGGGTGCTCCTCACCGACACAGCTGCTCACATGGAGTGTCTGCCGAAGGTGACAGAAATTTGTCACTTGCCCTGGTACTCACATGAAGCTCCCTGTGGTGCCTGAGACCACAATGCAGCCATGGATGGAGATGCTGCGGGACAGACCCCATCCAGTGTGGAGCCCTTGCTGATTGCCCAGGACTGTGATATTTGAAAATGTATGTCTTTCAAATGAGAACATAAAATTGACCACACTACAGTTCCTGACCTACAGTTGTACCATTACACTGACTGTGTGGTTGCATATTTCTCATTTGAAAATCACCGGTGATCCTGTGGTCCCTTTTATGCAGCAAACAGGTAACTTTCCCTTGCGCAGTTGTAGATGAGGTGGAAACAAGGCAGCAGTGTGGACGGTAGCTTGACATTTCAAAATATCAGAAGGAGTAGGAAGTGAGACTAAAACTTGATGTCCTCATGCCTACAGTAACTTATCTGCTTATTGAAATATTCTTCCCCCCAGACTTGAGCTCTGTATGTGTCAATCCAGCTGAATAATTGGGGCTGTTTACTGTGACAGACAGTCAAAATTCAAGAAAACCTTGGAAGAAAACACTCAGCCCCCAGTCTGCAGTGTCTGCTGTATAGCCTCCTGTGCACATTATATCTTTCCCTGTTCTCCTTCCCCCCAAAATCCTCCATCTGTCTGCACATCCAGGCTAGATATTTACATTCATTCCCAATGCTAAACTGCATTTAAAAAGCCGATTTCCTTCCTGAAGCTATCCATCTTCTCTCTGGAGTTTGATGACATTCTCTTCCTTTGATTCCGAATCATTCTCATGTTTTCAGTATGACAGAGGGATTTTAATTTTTTTCCCCCTAACACTAAAAAAAGACCAACCTCTCTTGTTAGGATTTCTTTTGAAGTATCCAGGGTGAAAAGAGCTGAGCTGCAGGATAGAATAGTATTGTTAAAACATGACATTTTAAAAATTGATAATAAAGTCTAGGTTAAAAAAGAAGTTACTGTGCAATGTATATATTTTCATCTGAACATTACAGGCTGTTCTTTCGTTTAAATTTTCTGGGTGATGAAGGAAAATAGATAAGTGCTCATTTTGGTAAAAATACTGAATTTCAAGAATAATATCAATTATATTTGGATACCTCATGGTATGTTTCTATCCTTTAAATAGGATTGATTTTGGCTTAGAGTGCTTTTATTGCTCTGATTCTGCCTTAATTCACAGACATTTTCTTTTCTCTGCTTTCCCTGTTGGTGACGTGCTTGGTAAGTAACAGCTCACTGGGTTTACATTATGAAAATAAGAATAGAAAATGAAACTGCAGATCCTTATCCTCAAGTAAAGATACCTGAATTAGAGGAAATCTTTCTGTTGTTCTTGTGTTTACTAAATATAAGTGTGTAGTCAAATCCCACCTGCAAGTGTGGAAAGTGGCAGTTTAAATTTCCAAATCTATGACATAGCTGTGCCTGTTAACCCAAAAGAAAGGAAAGTTAAACCTAAAGATTGTTTCCTTCTTTGAGGTTCTCTATCATTCTAATGCATGCTTGAATGTCTGGCTAAGAACTTATAACCAGGCTGTGCTGTATTGTCATGGAGAAAGAAAGAGAGAGTCTCCAAAGAATGGGAGCATTCTGTGACCCAGCACCAATAGTCCAAATCAGTCCAAAGACCTGGTAGGCAGATGGAAGGAGGCAGAAAAAAAAAAGCTGCCTAAAAGCAATCCAGAGCCTCAACCAGCTCAAATCAGCAGTAGAAATGAAGGAGACAGTGCTGCTTTGTACTGACCTTTATGTTTAATTCTCAGTTGGTTATTATGGAGGTAGGTTAAAAAAGTTGCTTCTGTTGATTTAGATTCAGCCTGCGCTTGTCATGTATGCCAAGGACCTTGCCACTGGAGGGGGCATTGCAAGATAACACAAGTAACAACAAGAGCAATTGTTCTCCTCTCATCTGAAGCCCTGGTGCACCAATTACTATTTAAAATCATTATTTAAAGTGTTTGTCGTAAACCCTTTTATAGCAGGAGCAATTTTGAAATATTAAATGCTATTTTCCTTTTAGCCATAGCAAGGATAGGGGGAGATGAAGTTATTCGAAAGCATGTGGCTGCAATTTCATGTGTGAAGCTCATTTGTCAATGTAACAGATGTGGTGCTGCAGTGATGGGGTTGTTGTCGTGGGGTTTGTATATCACTCCTGGAGGCAAGATGCGCATGTAATATAAAGCAGTGGAGGAATGTAGCTCTGTTCCATCTCTGTCAGAGGGTGTGATGACTGTCCCAAGGGACAGGATAGATGCCACCACACTGTCATGCTGCTGCATCCTTGCAGCAATGTCTGCTGGGCTGGCTGGCACAGTTCTCCTGCCCCAGTGACCTTTGTTTTGAGTTTCTGACCTTCAAAAGAGGAAAAAGAGCATCTAAACAGCTATTTTCCTTGCAACAATAATGGCAACAGCAATAGCAAAATCAACTGTGGTCTCTGTTCACACCTGGGAAATTTCGGCCTGAAAGGGGAAGATTTGGAAGTCACTTGCATGAATGGGGCAACCTTCTAGCATACGTGTATGTACAGCTGTAACTATTGCAACAAGGGCTAATGTGTGCCAGAAAAATGTGGCAAAACATAATGTGAGAAGTGTAGATGATAAGAAAGTAACCAGGTGAGGAAATAGTACAGGGCTTCCAAGAAATTCATTGCAGTATGAAACTGAAATTAGGGTATTTGCCAGCTTCCTGAGGTGAAGGTGACTGTGCTCTAGACAGTCAACATCAGGAGGAAAATCCATGATGCAAAAGCAAATGTATTAATCTGGTTTCATCTAGGGCAGTCCCTTTGACCTATAGCAGTTAGATGGATGTGCCACTCTGTGACTCACTCTGTGCGACTGAAGCGGCAAACATCTGAAATGAAGAGTCTGGCTTCTGTTGATGTTAATCAGAGGAACTTGTGTTGGCCTCAGTGGGGTTCCACCAGCAGGCAGGTGACTATTTGGTCTGTGGCAGGCATACGTGTCAGTGCTGGAAAAGTTAGAAAAGTAAGAGTTGAAGCAATCTGGAAAGATAAACCTTCCATTTTCATGGAAGAGAGTGAGTTTTTGGTGGGTGTTAAATTCCCTTTGCCATGGAGAGCAAGCTTTTCAAGCCATTCTTTGTCCCCAGCTAAAGAGAAACATATGCAGTTCCAGCTGTGGAAATTATCATGCAGTAAACTAGTCTCAAATGACTTTGCTACTTCATTTTGTAGTTATAATTTTGGAAGCATATCACAGCAAAGGCCTTCATCCGGGGCTAAATTCAAATCAAGTTTTGTGTTTTAAAATTGAAGTTTGTTGTGAAATCCCCAACCATTTAAAAATAAATGCCCCTGGAGAATTTAGCAGAAAAGTGAAAATGAAAATTTTATGTTAAGCAGTTCATTCAAAAGATAACAAAGAGGAGGGATGAAACAGTTGTTTCTTAACTACATCCCTCTCTATTCACTTAGTTTTTGGATTATCTTCTCTGCAGAAAGATGTGAAGACATTAAAATAAAAGGAGAGGTAGGAGTGCAATTATACCAGAACCAGGCATGCACATCCATCTTGCTGTGTATTGTTAAAATGATACCACATACATGAGCTTACTCAGAGCTCCTCATTCTCTGCTTATGTAGAAAAATGCTTTGGAGCCGCTTGAGCTTCCCAGTGTCAACTCTGACTCTGAAGTTCCTTACTCAAGAATGTCAGGAGGTACTCATGGGCTTTAATTGATTTCTGTGGGAAAAAAAGCATGAGGCTGTGTCCATCCCTTGACCAGTTGTCTGCTGCATTCAGTAAAACATAAACAAGTGTTTTATTCTGCTGGAAGTGAAGAAGATTTAAGCACAATGCTTAAGGGCAGTCTCAAGACTTGGGCAGAAGAGAAATGGAGTTTCAGGAGGGTTATGCATGCAAAAACCTGTGCAGGGTTCTTCTCTCTCCCATGGCTGCCTGTGGTCACCTCCAGCAATACATGTCAGAGCACAGCTTTTCCAGTTGTGACAGGACCCCACTACAACTGTTGTTGTAAAATATCCAGTCCTTTTCCCTAATGCCCTCTAATCCCAAACAACTTGAAAGTATATAGGAAACTTATGCTGAATCAATACCTTATGAATAAGGAAGCTTTTCTTACAGACCTCTTGATAGAAATGAGTGTTTGGCTCCTTTATTGAACAAAGTGTACTTGTGCAGCAGCTTCATCTCTAAATGACATTTTTAGCTGCAGCTACTAGAAACATAAATGGCAAATCCCCATGCTCTGTTGTGAAGACCATTTTGTAAATAAAATTCGTCTTGTGCTCATGTACCAAGTAATAGTACAAAAAAGCTGTTCAGAAAGTGATACTACTTGAATTAGGCCTGTCTTCATCTTGTTAAAATAAATGTATTTATTAAGTATGAATATCTTTATCTCTTATGTAATGAGAAGAACAGAGGCATATCACAGATCTGCAGCATCTTTTGTGCTCTACAAATTCAATGGGACAGTCACCAGACAAAAAGTGATTTATTCTGTGTCTTGTAATGGGCGGAATAATTAGGAGTGATGGCATCCATCACTTTTACGACATGCTTATCTCAGAACGTTTCCATTGATTCAAGAGAAAAGCAGGAATAGAACAATAAAAGTCAGTTACGTACTTGGTCCTTTAACTTGGTGTTCCTGATTTGGCCACCTGATTAATAGGTCTCTACAGCTTGAACAAAGTGTCACTTAGTAATGTGGACAAAGTCTGGCTTCAGTTTTTCAGAAATTAATTCATCAAGGCCAAGAACACAAGAAAAATAAGCACAACAAATGTCTATAGGACGTTAAGGCTGTCAAAGGAGTTTCAATTCTTCTCTCTGCACAGACACTTTATTCACTGGAAGCATAAATAGCTAAGGATTTTGGAAAAGTTTCCTGTCATTGTGAAGCATGTGATCTTGGATTTGAAGGAGGAGATGGTATCTTAAAAAAATTGTACATGAGTAAATCATTGCTCAATTCTGGTGTAACTTGCCTCTGATTTCCAAAACCTGTTCACTCCAAAAGTTCAAATTTTTAAAAGTGAGACCATTTGGGAATCTGACTCTGACTCCGTGCACTTCTCTTTCATTCTCCTGCCACACACTGGCATTTGGGGTTACTGTATTTCTCTCTGCTTTAACAGCTGGTGCAAAGCTGCTTGCCATCAAACTGCACAGAAGTGGCAATTCAGTGCAGTAGTATCCTCTGACAAAAATTTGGGAGCAAATGTAATGTTGCATTAGATATGGGGCATGCCCTAGTGTAACCCACACTCCTGTACATCTTCCTGAAGCTTGTTTTCTGCCTTCAATAGTCTTCTGTTAAAAAGTAAAGTTTATTTGCTAGCTTTGTTGGTTTTAAAAAATAGGGGAGCAATAATTGAGACATGGAGAAAATGGCCCTTAGAAAGCAACTGTAGAAATCAAAATCAGTAGGATTAGTCTTTTTTTTCTTCATTGAAAGTAAAACTCAACACCGTGTTACAAGTATTGGAAATGTCTGGGAAGGATTAGGTACAAGATCCATGAGTAGCCTGAAGTGCAGTATGAAATTGGCTGGCTAAAGATAATTTCAAGTTTAAAAGCGGGAAGGAGATAATTTTCTGACTATAAATAATATTTGTAATTATGCAAAGTAAGGTTAAAATGCCATTTGGATCTTGACTTCCTCACCTGATATAGTTCCCTTTATACTGATGTCTTCCTCACCACTGTTTGATGCTTCATCATTTGGTGTGAGGCGAAGGAGGGAAGAGTTGGTTACCATGAGTAAACCACATCAGATCTACAGATTTTGAATATTTTCCACAAGTGGATCTCAGATTAAGGATGGGGAAATTCCACACTTGCTCTCTAGGAAAGTAAAAGTAATTTTCAGGACCTGTGAGAGCTCAGAGAAGGAAGTGGAATTATCTCCAAAGCCCACCACCAGTTCTGCCCAAAGAAGGCATTTGGAAGAGGAGGAGGCAATGGTACAGGTCACCTAGAAACCATTACATATTGATATGAATCAACACTGCAGAATCAAGCCTGAAAAATCACAGTACCTGCTTGCAAAGAAAGGAACACAGGGAAAATGTTTTGTTCACTCCTCTTAAATCTGTACATTTGCTGGTATGATTTGGGAGTTATTTCCATTATAATCCAAGCAGAACAAAAATTCCTTTCATCCTTTTTGGCTGCTATAACTCAAGTTACGTTCAGATGAAGAGGGAAGAAAATTTTTTGTTCTGTTGTCCTGTTGACCCAGCATGATAAAAATACATCTGGTTGAAAGTAGCAGCACTACTTACCATGGCTGCTGCCTGGCTGCATGGAGATCTAAAGCTGACAAAACTTAAACCTTCAGGGTTTCAGCTCTGCTGCTCACCCTATTCAACTCAGGGCTGTGAACGAGTTATTAAATTCGGAGTGTGTCCTTTCCCCTCCCAGCAAAAGCTTGAGCATTCCTACTGTATACACAGAATGCAGGATACTCACTGAATTCATGCTTCCAATATTCTGTAGGTGGAAGGACAGAACTCAAAATAATAGTTGTTGTTATCTACTGGGGCAGTAACTCTGAATTTTTCCTGTGCTTGGCTTCAGCTAAAAAGTTTTTGCGTTCGGATAAGCCATCATGTAGTCTCAGAGGGTGTTTTAGCTGGGAATGTGGAGCTGATTGTAAAGTCCCTGGCCCAGCAAATAATTCTTGTATAATTGGTAATATGCCAGCAGGGCAGCATTCCAGTAGCTTAGATTCACACCAGTCCAAAAAAATGGAAGCTGGGGAAGAATAGCAGCCGTGTACTGCTGTACAGTGTTACACTGTTTGTCCTGCATCCAAACACATTTAAGACTAGTCATACAAAATTCAGGTCTGCCCTGCAATCAGTAATATGTTTATGGATTCAGAAACATTAAATCAGTCACCCAGGGTGTAAGGAGGATTGGTGCAGGACTTTGAGTTCTGGCATGTCCCTCTGGGTTCAGAACTGGACAGTGCCTTGCTGCAAAGCACCTGATCCCACGGTGCTCCAGCTTCTCGAGTGGTAACACAAAACCTAGGACTGTGTACAGTGATAAATAACAACAAAGAGTCTCTTAATCATGGTGTCTGTGACATTAGCACTCTTGTAAAAAAGCTCTATTCATGTAGTTCCATATTAGCTATTTTTTACATAGGGAATAAAAATACCTACATGAGAGCCATATGAGTGAAGTCTGTTGTGATAAGAAGCTATGAAACAACACAGAGTCCCCAGGCAGGTGCAAAGGAGGAACTTTATTGACAAAAACCCCAGTCTTTTTATGCTGTTAGTTGGATATTACTTTACATACTTTTAAGGCACAACAAACCAATTTTAACCAACCACCATACCCCACAATGCAGGCACGAGGTGTTCACACAGCCTGTCTTACTTCCTCTATTCTAGCTGAGTCACTCTCCCATAGCCCTTTTCTACTTAGCCTAAGTAACCAGCTGGAGCATGATTTTACAAGGCCTTTCGTTTAAAAGCTTTACTTACAGGTGATAGAAGTCTATTCAGAAGTTAGCCCCCACAACAGTAGCAAAAATTTTCTGGAGAGGCCTACTGGTGTTAAATCTCTCTGCAGAGTGGCATCATTTTACTAGCAGACTGGATACGATGTTAAAAATTATATCTATTATAGCCATCCCAGAGGTGTTCACTCAGAAGAGAGTAATGGAGCACAGCTAATAAAAGAGATTTGTCCATTTGGACATCCTGGAGGGCCTTGAGATAAGAAATAATTCTTATATAAGCAGTTCCTGAGTTAAAATATTAATTTATAGGAAATACTTTTTATAAAGGGTATTTCGAGGAGATTTTACAGGGCTCAGGTTTCTCATTTTTGAAAACTTTAGAGCTTACATCACCTTGTAAGAATTTTCAAATCCAATGATTTATGTGTTCACATTCACACTTTTGAAAGCATAGTAACTACCTGAGCAAGGAGTATATCTTGTTCAGGACATAGCCATGCTGTGTTCTTGGGATTAATTAAGGGATTACTACTCTGGTAGTTTCAGTGGACAAACCTTTGCTGTGATGGAGGCTCATTTGCCTTTCCTGAATGGTGCAGTGGGGATGGATGGGCATCACTGCAGAATCCTGCCCACTTTGTTTACTCCCTGAAAGTTCTCCCTGAGCAACTGGGTTGGAGGCAATTCTCTGACAGCCTGAGTTGTTTTAAAAATTACTTAGAGACATAGGAAGTACAAACAACAGCAATCCCACTTTTATCTTTGGGGGAGCTCATTTTTCCTGGTACTGTACGTCCCACTCCACCCTCGTCTCTCTAAGGGCTGTTCTTCCTCTGACAGGGCACAATTTGTAGCGCCCCTTTTACATCCAACTTAGCAGCCAGATTTCAGCTTACATGCCAATATGCATTTCTTGGGATGTTATCTTGGTTTGGAAAGACAGGTGAGGGTAATGAAGGGAGAAACCCCCCTTGAAATGGAAAATATAAACCTCCCTCCCTCTCCAAATTATTATAATTTTTGAAATTAAAGACCTCTCGGGCAAAGATATGGAAGCAGGAATAACCGTTCTTTACTAGTTAATAATAAAATGTAGTAATACAAACAAAACACTGTCAGAGTCAGAATATGACCTGACACCCAGTTAGTCAGGGTGTTTGGCAACAGTCTGGTCAGGTGGTGGCTGCAGTGCTGGAGTGACAGATGGTGGCTGGGTTGAAGCAGCAGTCCAGTAGAAAAAGATGCAGTTTTCTCCTGGAAGTCCAGTGCTGGTAGAAAGGGCCTGGTTTTCCTCTGTGAGTTCAGTGGAAAAAAGGCTGCTTGTGTTGTTTCAAATCCCAGGCTTTATCCAGCTGGGAATGCTTGGCTCCTCCCCCTGGGTGGAGCCTCTCACAATTGGATGATAACATGTTATCAGTCACGCAGCCAGGCTCAATGGCCCATTAATGGAAGATAATCTCTCTGGGCAAAGATGGGTGTGGAAGAGATAAGGACACTGTCCTCTCCTGGGTTTAACAGATGGTGATAGAATAGTAAACCCTGCATTCCCACAACAGATGTCTATATACATTTTTGTAATTAATTTATAAGCTGCATTATCAGGTCCTTGCTAACATCTGAATTTCTGACCTGTGCTGCTGCCTGCCTTTACTGTTATAATTCTGCGAAAGAACAATCAGCTTGTCTAGGGTGGCTAATTCTGTGTGTACCATGCTGCCTGCTGCTTGTGTAGCCACTACCCAGTAGGTATGTAGAGAGTGGTACTTTGAGGGATGGAAGAGGAAGTGTGAGAGTTGTTTGGTTCTTGTAGCTTGCTAGAAACACTGAAAAACTATGAAGGCTATCGTGCTTCTGTTGAGCTCAGGTTTTAGTTATGTAGAGTTTCCCACTCCTCTAAATGTCAGAGATTACATATAGTCCAGCTACTAAACCCTCCTGGTCAGCACTGTACGGGAAAGGAGTGCATTGGTTTGCCCTTTGTCTATTTTTGTGATTATTTCTTGTTAACTTCAAGAAGTCTGGTTCAAATTAATAGAAAAGATATCAGGAATGCAGCAGCTAGGAGAAATTGGCCCTTTTTAAGAATTGCTTTTATATTAGTAGATTATTAGATGCTTGGAGTCTTTTCAATGGAAGAGACAGTGTCAAAGTCCCATTTGTGCCTGCTTGCTTCAGATTTCAGATTAAGAGTTCTTTTAAAATTGTGTTGAAAAATTGCATTTATAAGAAAATGCAATGAAATTGGACTGTGTAAAAATAATGGACTTCATTAGAGAGCTTGGGGACAGGTATTATAGCTGGCATCTCTCCTTATTTTGGTTTTGGGAACATCTGATGTTAATCTCGATGGCACAGGATGAAAGAACCATCCCAAATTTCAGCGGAGTCCCCTGTGCTTAGGGTTATTCTGGTAACAATTTCATCTTCAGGAACTGGGAATAGTTTCTCAAAGGTGATCAGTAAAATGAAAGGTTTCTCTTTGCTTTGACACATTTAAGATGCCAGATCTCGTAGGCACTGAAAGCACTCGATGAAGTCCAGTTTTTTTCTCTGCACCTGATGAAAGTGGTGTTACATTTGGTGAGACGTTCCCAAGTAATATCTGCTGTTTACTCATGGTTATTTGCTATCATCTGGGCAGAGTGTACTTACCTCTCCAACCTGCAAGAAATACAAAATTTGCCTCTGGCTCTTTAGATTTTATATAAAGCTATTTTTCAGTCTTTAGTGAAGAAAAATCTTTTTCCTGCTGTTCTCTCCTTAGTGCTGGAAGTGCTGGCAGAAGTTTAGTCCTGCCATCTTGCAGCCTCACTTCCTGTCAGCACTTCTCTTTTTGCTGTGAGATTTTTTTGTTCCTCACCATGTAGCTCAAGCAGTGACTCCCAGCCAGTCCTAAAGTCTGTCCATGACATGCAAGAAGTTGTTGTTCTCCCTAGTGCCGCAAGCCTTGTTTTGGGGTGAGTCTGTCTGCTGATTGTGTGCACAGAGGTAGTGTCTTCTGTCTGCTTCCAGGGATGGTATCAAAGGTTGTGCAGGACTACACCCTAAGCCTGATTTTCTTGGGTATGTTGGTTTAACAAAACCTGGTTTGTGGGGGAAGGAAAAAAAAAAAGAGGAGCTGCTCGAAACTTCTATGTCTGACACAGAGCCAATCGCTGAAGGATCTGAGGATGGGCAGGTTACTAGCCCAATTAGCAGAGGTGGTAATGCCTCTGTGATGACATATTTAAGAAAGGAAAAACTGCGAGAAGTTCTCTCTTTCCTCCCCCAAGGGGTGGTGAGGCGGCCACCAGAGCCCATCCTAGTGGGGGGGGATGCTGGGGGCTGCTTGGGGGCCGCATGGCTGGAACCCTCCTGAGGCCAGAGCCACCCGTGCAGTGCCAGCAGGGACCATGTAGCCAGCAGAGAGACATAGTGAGCAACTAACTCCCCAACATGGAGCCTGGGTAAGATCAACCTCTCAACTGCAACTTACAGACACCAATTTTTTTCCAAGTCAGTGGAAAAAGAAAAGTGAGGACATGTGAAGAGAACCAACATGGCAGCACCGAGGTCATTGAAAAGAAGGAGGGAAGAAGTGCTCTAAGCACTGGAGCTGAGATTCTCCTGCAAGCTATGGTGAGGACTATAATACAACAGTTTCCCTGTAATTCATTAGGTGCATGGGGGGACGCAGAGATCCACGTGCAGCCTGTGAGGAACAGTGCTCAGGCTGGAGCACATGGATGCTGAAAAGCTGTAATCTAGTGAGGAACTCGAACAGAGAGAGATGAGCCTTGCTTTTAGAGATCGAGGAAGAGAGCCTTACTAGGCAATTGTGGGAAGACTGCTTGACCTGTGGGAGGATTTCACATTGCAGGAGGTTCAGGCAGGCTGTTGCTTGTGAAAGTTAAAACCACTCTAGAAAAGTTTGCAGAAAACTGTCTCCAGTGGGAAGGATCCCACAGCACAGCAGAAGAAACTCTTTTTCCTAGGCATATTGAAGAAAGACTCTAAGAAGTGAAATACTGACCAAAACCCCATGTTTTGTTTCCTTGTGAGGTCAGTAGAAAGAAGGAGGGACTGGGAAAGAAAGGTGTTCTGAAGGTTTGCTTTGATTCTCATTACCCTTTATACTTTTAATTCTGTCAATAAGAAATCTTCTTGATACTGTCTAAGTTCTGAACCTATTTTGCCTTAAAGTTTTTTCAATAATCCTTATCTCAACTCATGAAATTGTTTTCCCCTCCTTTGCTTAGCTATAGCAGAGGAAAATGATTGAATAATTTTTTGGGTGCCTGGAGCTTAACCAGCATCGAACCCTGACACTTGGGAATAATACATGGAAGCCTCTTCTTCCTTTGTACACAGGCTGGCCTATTCAAACAGAACAGGGAAGCCAGGCATGGAGATGTGGGTGTTGGTGGCTAGAGCAGCTCACCACAGCTACTCCTCATTGATAGTGTCAGGAATCTTATTACCCTCAGATGATCCTGTCTTGTGGCAGCAGCTTGGTCTGCCTAGAACTGTTTTGGAGATTTCCTGTGGCTGGGACTGGGGTGAGGAACAGGAGAAATACAGAATTAGGAGCAACAGCAGGTTTTGGCAGAAGCAGGAGAAGGCTTGCTTGCAAATTCTAGTAAGAGTACTCCTAGTTCTGAAGTGAAAATAATGAGAAAATCTCAGGCAGGGAGACTTGACACAGCCCCAGATATGGGGAAGCAAAGCAAAGAGAAAGAGGAGGGCATGTTTCTTTGTTGTCTTTATGAGTGGTCTCACACAGTATAATCTACCCATGTTTTGTTCTTCCAGACATTTTTCATAGTTCTGGATTTCGTTTTGCCTTTTTCATTTCCCCAGATGTTCTCTGCAGTTGTGTGTCAGCAAGGAAAATGGATGCATAATTTCCTCACATGCCCAGCATTTACTTAGAGGGGAAGTTTCACATACATGTACAGACAGACACATAGGCACAGGTGTGTAAAAGCATGATGGTAAATTCTGCAGGCTCAGAAATGGACATCCACAGTGGGACTACTTCCACAGATACGAACTGCCAGCCTACACATGTTCTGGCACCTGCTTAACTCTACTCAGACTGAATACTTTATTATTTGCTGTAAGGAGTAGAAGTTTTGAACCCCGATGTAACACTTTCCAAAATAAGCTCTTGCATGCAGTGGCATGTTAGGAAAGTCTGCTGTGCTCTTACCCTGAGTGGTGGGCTGGAGCTGAGCTGATTGTTGGGCTTTTTGTCCAATGCACTTTTCCGATTTTGTATATTTAAGGCTACGTGGAGACGCAGGAACTTCCCTTTTATTCTTGCTGCCCCGCCAAGGGGTGGCCAGGCTGGCCAGGGTCCTGCTGGGCCAGGCCAGGCTGCTGGGTCCCTGGCTCCTCCTGTTTCTCCCAGCGCCGCGGCACAGGCCCCGGGTTGCTGTGGGGAAACTGTCTCAGAGCCATGGGCAGCTAGCACCAGCCATGGACTGCCACACAGCTGAAATCACCTGGAGAGGCTTCTGGGGACTGGTGGGCATCCCCTCCCCCTTGCACATGGCCCCGCACAGATCCAGTGGGAGCCGATATAGCTTTCTGCCACCAGCGCAGCCTACGTCCAAACTGAAGAAAGACACCAAGCAGCCAGCAGTATAAAGGAAAAGAGGCTTTTCTCCAAAATAAAGCCCAAAGAAACTAACTCTTCATGGTGGCGTTGTGAAAAACGGAGTTCACTCCTGGTAAAATTTTAAAAGGTTTAATAAAAAGGACAATAGGAGACAGAAATAAAACAAAGAGTTAATATGCCGGGTGCTTGGCATGGTGCCAGGGGCACACCTTAGCTAACAAACCTCTTCTGTTAAATGCCCGAGTCTCATACATATTCATAGATTTCTATGTATCATTCAAATATTCCTTTTTTGGTACCTCTTGGGTTTCAAGTCCCCCCCATCCTGTCACTTTGCTTCTTGCAGGTCTGTTTAAAATTTGACAATCTGTTGTGGTCCAGTTCTGCTGACCAAATCCTCTGGTTTTCCTGTGTTCCATTTCCTGATCAATAGAGTCTTCCTTCCAGGGTCCAAGGCCTGTCATTGTTATCTTCAACCAGATGATCCAAGAACGTGGGGAACTTCCTTGCTTATCTTTGCTATTCTCTGAGTTAGTTACACAAAAAAAAGTGTAAAAAAAAGGAGCATTCTACATGTCACGCTATAATTCTACGAAATCACACTACTATTTCCAAGAAACTACTTATATGCAACTAAGTTTTCTAACATTACGCATATGACATTCATTTTAATATTTGCGAAAAGCCAATAATACAATATGCACTTATAACAGCATCAAGGTCAGAGAGAAAGAGAAAGAGAAAGTAAGTCATGCAAGACGAAGCAAAGATGGCGGCAGAAAAAGAGGGCAGAGTCACTCTTCAGTGCAAAGCTTAAACTTGCTTTCTGCAGGTCGTGGTAAAGACTGTAATATCACAAACTCTTTTTCTCTAAAAAGACACGGTGGGAGCGGCGGGTGGGGAGGAGAATTCTGTGTGCAGCCAGCAGAAAAATTCTCAATTATCAGACAAATCTTGCCCTCTCTTCAACACTTTGAGTAAATATTTAAAGACACGAAGCAACCACTTTCCTAGGAAGAAGATTCCTCCTTGGCTGGATATTTCTTTTCTTGCAGCATATTTCTCTCTAGTCTTAGGCACTATTTTGTTGTCTTTAATACCCCTTGATTGCATCTTGTTATCATCTTGTCTTGATTAGCTTTGTGGCTCATTATACAAAAAGAGTGCTAATCTCTGTTAATTAGTTCCTTATTAGAGCCAGTTGAGATTTGTAGCACAATAAGTGAGCTGTATTTCTGATGATAAATAATTGGCTGCCAAAGAATTCTTAGCATGAAATCGTGTCAGTATAACTGATGATACTTTAATATTTTATGTGGGTTTGTATGTGTTTACTACAGTACTTGGTTCTTCCAGCTGCATTTCCCAAAACTTCTTTTTTTGTCCCGCAGTTCTGTTACTAGCGTGAAAGTTCCTTACTCCATGCTACATTCTATGATTTCATTGCTTCATTGCTAGACAGCTGTTTTGTTCAGAAAACTGTCTCCTGTAAATGGCAGGAAGGATTTTCTTTTATTGCTTTTCACTCTTGTCTTTATTGTGTCCTGGTTTTGCTGTGTCAAAGCATTGGCTTTGGAAAATATTAACATATGAAATGTTTTCTGGAGAACTGTTAATAGGAAATGGGATGTAAGGTTGTAGCCAGACTTTAAATCAGTGGGATGCTCCTGTATTTCACCAGAAGTCCAGGTCATTGCTCTGTACCTGGCCCCACTGATGAACACGGCCAAGGTCCCATGTTGTGGTATCTCTCAGAGGTCACCAGAGCTGTTGCTCAAGAGGGACAGCCCTGGGATCTGGGTGTAAGGACTAAGCCCCCCTGAGCTTGCTGACCTCTGGAACATACCCCAGGAGATGAGGCTGAACCAAACCCAATCCTTTTCCCAATTTTCTGGTATGTCACACTGCTGGATGTCTTTGTTTCCTGGGAGGCAAATGAATGCTTTTCAGCATTAATCCATATCCAAACAAACAAAACCTAGGGAGTCTAAGCATTTTGAAACCTGTGTTCCTACCCTGTTCTGCTACAGCTCTCATGCACTGACCTAGGTAGTACTCCTTTCCCCTCTGTAAAATGAAATACAGACACCCCTGGGAGCACAGTGATGAGAAGTTGAGTTTGTTTTTTTGTCCTAGCGAAGGATTGTCTGAGGCCAGTGTGGGTACCTCTGCAGTAGAGCATCACTGCCCTGCTATGTTCATATAGAGAAAGGCAACTATCAGTGTGTGCTCATTCAACTAAGCAACAGGAACAGGCAGGGGGAAAAAATGTAGGTGTAACCTCTAACTTAGTTTTCAGTCTGTTTGTAGCCTTTATACTTTTATGTATTTGTTTTTTTAACTTTCAGGGCTCAGTGAGATGCCAGATGTCCCTGCTGCTGTGTCACAGTCAGCAGGGCTGTGTGGAAGAGTGGGATTTCCCTGCATGCATGTCCCCAGTGGAGCCAGCACAGCCTCCCTGAAGTGCTCTGGTGCATTCATTTCAGTAGGGATCCTCATGGTTAAGTAGATTACTGCTTTGCAGAAAGGCTGGGGATATTCCTGGTGTGGGTATCCTGATCTGAGAGATATTTGGTGAGAGCTTTAATCTAACATGCTGCTTTTCCCAAGAAGCAGCAGAGAGCAGTCCATGATTGGTCTTGCATAGAGGGTACTTTGCCACATGGATGAGAAGTAGGGCAAAAAGCCTAAAGAAAGTAAGAGAAGTGTCAGTTCAAGCAGTTGGTTGAGGAATCCTTGGGTTTTATGTTCCTTCCAAATACTGTAATGTTTTGAATATCATTAACATACATTTTATAGAGCAGGAAAGTAAGTCAATTATTTTAGTCCCAGTGATACATTTTGAAGTACTTTAGCTAGCTTGGTCCTTTTTTCCATTTCCTTACATTATGGATGGAGCCTAGAGGCACCCCCCAAACATATACTTTATGATTTTCTTTTTATTGCCCAGCAATACTTCAATTTTATAAAACTAACAGAAAATTTCTTCTGTTCAAGTAACTCTCATAGAAAAATTATTATTGTGACTTTCCCAAGAACCACATTTATTTTGAAGATTGCTTTGATATGGTAGAGGGGCATTCTGGAGCATGTTACTTCCATTATAGGAAAGGTCATATCTCTCTCTTGCTCAAATCCTATGAGACTTCCATTTTCATGAAGCTCCAGCTAGAGTTTTGCACATTAGCTGATTTTTTGACACTTAGCTGATTTTTCTCTAAAGAATAGGATTTATATAAGTAAATACTGTAATCCAAAGATGGGCATATGTGGAACATGCTTGGTCTCCATGGAGTGGGCTTGTCTCATCTGTACAGATGCTCTAGTATTCCCATGCCATGCTGAACTCCACTTGATTATCCAGTGCCTGCTCACCTGAGGGAGAACATGGAGCAGTCAGGTGCTGACACCCATTCCATTCCCAGCATCAGCAGCACTGAGGGCTGGGCTACAGCTTTGCTGTTAGTTCATACAGCAGAACATTTTTAAAAGCAGTCACTGTACCTGCAACTGATGTCAATCATGTGTACAAATCTGTAGAGGTTTGTGATACAAAATCCATCCTAACTTTATTCATAAAATCATGTTCTTCCACTGCACAGTACCTAACCTGGTTTGTACCAATTTATCAGTCTTTCATCTTACATTTCTAGTCTCTAGTCTCTCTAATATACTGTGTGAACCATGGTCAGGTCATGGAGTTTTATATGACAGTTTGTAAATTTTACCATTTCTTCCAAGCAATGTAATTTCACAACAAACAAATTTAAAAAATAATGATATAAAACATGAAATGCTTATAAACAGGCTCACCTCTGGGCATTCCATTTTACTGTGTGGTGGTTAGAACTCATCTGCAAAATAGTGCTGGGTTATTTCTCAAGGATATGCCCCAAAGTCTCAAATAGTTTTGATATTTGAATTGCTGAAGGATCACAGTACATATCAAAACTATTTTTAGTGTTTGAGAAGCTGCATGCATAGAGTGATGCAGATTTAAATAGTGCATAAGATATTTTGACAATGAAATATTTTTTAAGACACACACTGAATGTTCATGAATTATGAGCTTTATCCTCGGTAGTCAGAATAATGTATTTATTCCCATTAGTGAAAAAGTCATAAATCAGAGTGGCAAGATGTCTTGCTCACAAATGCTTGTGTGTATGCAGATGCCTGTACTCTTCGCATTTGCAGTTGTGTTTATTTCATTATCCCAAACCATAGTGGTGAAAATCACCGTAGCTTCTGCTACAATCTAGTGAGATAAGCTGCTTAGCTCCTGCTGACTCCTGCCCATAGTGAAAAATAAGTCAGGAATCTTAATGGTATTGAGTTCTAAATTAATAGGACAATTTGTGACAATTTCTCAAAGATGATTTCTGTGCTAAAACTTGGGAGTCCCTAATTGAATGAAGAAACAACCTGCTGTGGGCACTCTGACTGTTTCCAGTGCTGAGTAATCCAATTGTGTGTGCTCTAGTGAGTTGTGTTGCTGCTGGAGGACGGAATTAAAAAAAAAAAGGCTGGTTCTTGCTGCATGAGTGGAACACAAAATGTCACCAAAAGATCCTCTTAACCCAGGAGTGACTGCTAGTTTGTAGGTGAACAAGCAGAGTGAGCATACAATTGGCCTACAGTATCCCTTCTGAATCTCTTTTCTGTTGTGGACATGGAAGTACGTGCCTATAATGTACATTTTAATCTAAGATTTGAAGCAAAAGTGTCATTGTGGGATGAATCCTGTCAAAGGAAGATGCCTTATTTTAATGATTACCTATCTAACAAGTTAAGAATGTTTTTATAGCAAAATTAAATGCAGGACAAAGTCACAGTCTTGTAAAATCATAATAAAAAGAAGACAATAAAAGAATCCAGTAGCACCTGTTGTTTAAAAAATGATGAATCCTGAACTGAAGACTGTCATGAATAAGATAAGGATGAAGCTCTCAAAGAAATACTTCAGGGAATTTCTTTTAATAAGACCTGAAAAGTATGCCTTGGGCATAATATCACAGAACAGAGATTTGAAAACCTCAAGCCAGCTTTCCCTTTTGCCATTGTAATTTGATCCAGCTATTGTAGTTAATCACTGACTATAAGGTAGCTACAAGTTCCATCCTTTCGGTAACCTATTAGAGATTCAATAATTAGAAAAGTTTCAGCTATTTTCCATCACAGCTGAATGGTTGGAAAAATAATGTTAAAGCCCTTTCTCAAGAATTTTAAAGGTACTTAATTGGGAACCTCCCATTCTCAGTTGGTCGTTAGTGACGTGCAATGAGGAAAACAAGTTTCAAAGTATTGAGACGTTTCAGTGAGGTCCTAAGGGAAAGTAGGGAACACTTGACATGCAGTGAACCCAAACTTAGAGGAATCCAATACCCTCATCTCACTAAAAATGTAGGTAGTTTTGTGCCAGTGGGAGCTGAATGTGCTTAGCCTTGTGTGAACAATCTCTGAGGCTGCAATTTACTCCTGCACTCAGGGCTGCTGGAAAGGGCCTGGTGGTTACAGTGGATGCCAAGTTGAAAATGAGACAACAGCGTGTTCGACTGCAAATAAGGCAAAACACACACTGAGATGCCTTGTAAGGGGTGAAGTCAGAAGATAAGGGAAAAAGGCAGTGATGTCCATTCTGACTTTGTTCTTGTTATGGGAAAATGGGTGCTGGCCTACTGAGCTTTTGGTTTTGATTAACAGTATGTGTACTATCAGATTCTGAGTGTGTTTGCTTGTATCAGCTTACTTGAAGTACTTTAATTTGGGCTAAAATCCTGAGCTCAGTTTGAGAATAGTTGAGCTTTGTATAAAATATATGAAGCGTTAGGGAGCCTGTTTCAGACAGTGACTGCATTTCACCTTGAATATCTTACTGTAACATTGAAGGACTGGTTTGATCCACACTTGTCAGGAAAGCAGTGGTCACAGAGGATTGTTGAAAGAGGAGATCATCCTCCCTTTGGGTGAGGGAATGGTAGAAATGGTCTCTATAGGTATCTTGCCATTTTTTGTCAGCCCTCAGTAAAATGTAGCAATGATAATCTGTCTAGTTGCTTTTATTTTTCTGTATGTCATTAGTTCTACTCCTGAGACCCTTTCAAGCACTACAGGTCCCTGAAGCAGGAGGAGAACTCCAGAGTATATATAAGTATATATAAAAGTATATTTAAGTATACATAAACTATATATAAGTACTTATAAGTAAGTGTATATAAGTATATAAGATTTGGTGGTGTGTCAGTGCATGTGAGTGTGCAATCTGTGATCACATCAGTCTCACTTAATCTTACCTAATACTTGGTATACTGAGTTGCCCAGTTATCTGGCAATTTGAGCGTGACCAACAGCTGCACTATTGACTTTAATGTAGCTTGTTCTCAGAAATATGAATGTGGTGTTCATTGTTTACAGTGGATTCCTTTGAAAAAGGTGCAGATTAATGTACTTTTTTATTGTAAGAATCTTACTAACAGGAATAACATCCAAATGCACAGTTTGTTTGAGAATCAATAATGTCATTCTCCATGGTGTCCTCAGGCAAGGAAATGACATTTTGAAATACTAGATTTTAAAATGTATGAAAGACCCTGCACACAAAATATTGCAGGAAATCAAAAACATTGTCTGTTACATTAATACCCTGATTCTAGACTCTGTGAAACTAATTTATGTAATTTACAGCTGCAGTTCTCTTGCAGAAAATCATGATATATTAAAAAGTCTATGGAAATAGATTGGCTCTGTGTGAACCTTCAAAACAAAACCAAACAGATTGGGAGTCCAAGTTTGGCTGGATAGCACATCAATCATTTTTTGGGAGTCATTGATTAACAGTAGATGTGGGATAGTCTCTTAGAATTAAAGTCAAACATATTTTAAATGGAATTTATTTATTTGTTTGCAGTTTCACTAGGAAAGGCAGCATTTATGGAAGACACTTCTGAAATTGTGGTTTTCCTTCTGCATTTTGTCCTGTGTCTGTGAGAGCTGGTTGGAGGGAGGAGAATGACACCTTCTGAATATTTTTAGTCTTATGCTGTTTCGCAGTATGGTATTCACACAAATCATTGGAGAAGTCACTTTATAAATTGGCATAAAGTTTCACACTCTAACAGCTAATAGGAGAGCTGTTGCTCATTCTTATATTTCTCCAGTCTTCTACCTATTCCATCATTCTAAAAAAAGCCAATGAGGGAATTCACTTTTGTCTTATGCTTTGGGTTAAAATACATGCATTTGAACAACATGAGTTTCCTCAGTTCAGTAAGGTGAGCTCTACTTCTCAAACTCTGTTTTCATGGGGTAGCTTTACTCTGCCTTTCATAGCTGCATTCCCTGTTGGCCTGCAGGGCCATGAGCCCTTGTGCTGCAACATGCACTGAACTTTGTCATTTAAAGTGGCTTCAGAGAATGCCTCTCTGCTCAGCGCTTGTGTTTGTGCCTTCTCAGCATGACAGGGAGGAGCTGTGAGAAGCCAAAATAAATGGACAGCCTTGCACATAGCAGTTGAACAGAAATGAGAAGAAACAGAACATGCACTTTGGTTTTTCAGTTTTGTAGCCTTCATATGGGCAATATGAACAATGCTGATTTTCCTCTCTACTGCATGTGGACTATTTTGAACTCAAGGAGATGTGTTCACATTTACAAGGACACTCCTTGTGCTATAGAAAACATTTACACAGAGCTGGATGCAGTTGTTTTCTAAGATTTGGATGTGTCATGATTATCCCACTTTTGTGACAGATCCTTGACATAAAAACTTGGTTCAGGCTTGTACAGCTCCAGTGAAGATCAATGCATCTTGTCCTCCAATTTGAGAAAACTTTTACCATTTGTATTTTTCAGACTTGGTTTTACATCAGTGAATGCAGATACATCCATTCCTGGAAAACCGTGAAAATACTGAGTGCAGTCCTCAGAAGAAAGCCTTTCTCCTCTCATTCTGATACTCTCAGAATAAAAGTTAGATTCTAAAGCAGAACTCAGTGTAAATGAACCTAGGCTGTATTAGAAGCAGGTTTTAGATTTTGCATAAATCTAAGATTTTTGGAGGTTGCTGGCTGGGCTACTTAACAAACAAGTTTTCCCATGGCTTTGATGCAATTGCTCATAAATTGAGACTGGAACCCACTGTCTCCTGACCAGTACAAATGCACAATTCAGGGCTGCGCAGTGGAAATTTGTTGGGGCCTTGATACTCCCTCCTTTTGCTTTTACCTTCTTCTATCCCTTGATGGTATTTAGTTCTGAAACTCCCATTTAATTTGGAATAATGCTTGTGTGTACTGTGTAATTATGAATTCCATACTACGTGGCCTGACACTCATTATTCTGCATACACTGTCCTTTGTCAAAAGGGCAAGAAGGGATATGTGTTCAATATAGATGAAGCTGTCTCTATGAAAGGATCTTCCAAGTCTGTCTCTGCACTGGGGAAGGATGAGGCCATTTGACAGTCCCAGCTGAATTTTGGCTAAGTCGAAATGTGCACTTACTGCATGTTCCCTGTATGTCAGTGAACAAACATTAGCATACTCAAGCACAAAAGAAAAGCCCCAATTCTCAGATGAAAGAGTGGAGGCAGATTTGCATGTATCACCTGCATAATCATATCATTACAGAGTTTGATCCTTATCTCTAAGATACTTCAGGATGTGCACAAAAGCTTCCTCAAACCATTATGCTGTGAGTCCTGTGCAGATGTTAAGGACTATGTAAATACAAACAGGGACTGTGCAGTGCTCATTTTATAGCATGTGGAGAGGGGAGGGACAAGTTTTATTTAATTTTACAGTATCCAAAAGGCAAGGTTCCCAAGTGATGCACTTCCACACAGGAGACATTAATTTTTGCCACAGAATCTGTGTTTCTTAAAGCAAAACATCAGTCCATGACTGTGTCACATAAACAAATGCAGGTATTAGAATCGTTCCCCACTTTGCTGTTGGAGGTTTTCCCCCTGCTGTTTGTGTGACTTTTCTTTCTCAGTGGAAATCATTTAGCTTAAACTTGTGGGGTTTTTTTCTCAAAGTATAACCTCAAGCTAAACATTTTTGCTTATGTTGCTATTTTTTACAATGGTTTAAGCTGAAGTTAACCTTCCTATTAGCATTTTAATGGAAAAGGAGATTCTAGCACTTAGCAAGACGTTTTGGCTGCTTTCAAACGGCAACATGGTAAAGGTATGAAATGCTGTTTTCCATTGTTTGCAAATCCTTTCTTTTCCTACTGCAAGGCTCTTTTTGCTTTATTGATATAAATAAGAATAGCATTTGACAGGGACATCCCAGGTCATCTGTTACAGTAATTTTCTTTACAATAACATGAAGTACTTGATTTTATAAGCTAGTCAGTCCTGTTTTAAATGGAATTCAGGGGGTTTTGCTCATGCTTTCTAAGCCTATTCTGAATGTTCGCTTTACTGGTCATTTTAAAATACCTCTTCATAGCTTAAATGAATTCATGGTCAATTATACCCATTTGTTTCAATGCCAGACAATGTCCTTTAGCTGAAATATTATTCTTTTAAGTGAAGATGACTTTCCAAATATGGTTCTGTTGCCACAGTCCTCCCTTACAAATGTCCCCATTGTGTGACACTGTGTGGGGAGCCCTTTCCTTAGTAGGAATCTGAAAGTGGGTCAGAACATTGCGTGCCTAAGTAAATAATATTGAATGTACTGTCAACTTTCCAGAGGTACTGCAGGGTCTTTCTAATACCCTCCCAAAACAGTGGAGGTTAAACCATGTGAAAATCAAAGGGCAATCATCAGATTTGTTGCAAAGGCAAGAATTATTTCTTAAAAGTTCCCAAGACAATAAAGATTATAAGGTAGTGATTATAATAATAGTTTGTTCCTGCCTTGCTAGGATTTCCATTAGATGTTAATTCTACTATTAAAAATTAAATTTGTTTTATATATGGTCCTGGTTTCTTAGGAAACACCTATTGATCAAAACAGGCCTTGCTTTATTAAAAATTCAGAGCATTATCCATATCAGTTGTCAAGCCGGGTACATTAAACCAGAAGATGTTTTAACAGTAACAGACACAAAGTGATGAGTCCAGCAAGAGGGAAAGCCAGGCACACCTACAAAGTAGCCAAAAACCTGAAGCAGCTTCAGGGCTGCAGGGGGGAGAGCACATGGTGCTGCTGTGCCAGTGGAGCCACAGTGGTTCCTTAGTGCATGGCCAGGGCAGTCACTGGCAGGATGAGGCTGGTGATAATAGCCTGTTGAAAGGGCTTAATATTGAAACAATTTAATCTCTGCATCAGGAAAAGTGCTGGGAAGGTGCTTTTCTGACTGTGTGTGGTGCTTTCACATTGAAGGGCTTGCTGACTGTCACTCAAAAAGAGAAAACAGAAGCAAGAAGCTACCAGGTGAAGCCAGACAGGTGCATACAGGACACAGTGCCCATGTGGTGGGGACGGTGCTGTCTCTGTCCTCTGGTTTCTCCTGCTTGGACAGGGAGGGCGAGCATCAGCATATGCCAGCCCTGAGCTCTGGCAATGAGTGGGATCTGCAATGTGCACTTACATGGGGACAGTAGGAGGGGGGTTGGCTTTTTCCTATGCTGGCTGGAAGACCAGCTGATAGAAAGCTACATCTTCCTTGTAAATTGGTTGAATAATGGTGTGTTTGGGGAGAATATTGGATCTTGCACACAGTTATCTGATGAGGCTGTGTTAAAAGACAGAAACCTCCATCTGCTGTACGAGAGCAGTTCAGTGTAAGTGTCAGAACAGCAGGTCATTGGGGCCTATGTGACTTAGCTGCGCCAAGAGTTTTTGTATATTCTTTTATTGAGAGCAAAGTCTACAAAGCTGCTGTCCTAAAGAATCAGAAATTCGAGTGCAGGAGGATTTCCAACCAAAAGATGGGCATTGGATCCGTAAATTAAATTTAGTTATAAGAGGATAAACATACATTGTCAGGCACTCCACTGGTTTGGGGTGGTGTGTGTTGGTGATGTTGCATTACATTAATGTAAAAGATTTCTGTGAGGCTGGCTGACTGTACCTGAGATTATCCCTTCTGCCAAGGAGAAAGCAGCTCTTAATGTAATGTATTTTCTGGTTTGGATTTTTGTTTAGACAGACAGAGCGCAGATTTCTAAATTCCTTTCCTGTCCTTTTAAGCAAAGAATCACGAGGAGAATAAAAACACAAAAACCATGCATCAAGCCTTGAGATTGCTCTTGCTGCAGAGTTAAATGGTTTGAGTTTAATAATAATTATGATGATGACAATGATTACTTATTATTATAATTTTATTTCATATTTAATATTAATGCAAATAATTTCAAAAAATTGTTATATCTTTACCCAATTTGAATGCATTTTGTCCAAATTTTCAGAATTATCCATTTTAAGAAGCACATACAGGTTGTTGTTGGAGTTTCTATGTGTTCTGTTCAAGGATTGTAACCACAGGCAGGTACCCCAAATTCCCACATATAAAATTGTCATTTTCATTTGAAATAGCTCAAAAGTACCATTTAAATCATTCAGTTCCTCCCAAGTTTATCTTACCTGGGGTCAAAATTTTGACAGCAAAGCTGTGAATTGTGTCTTAAATTATACTTGTTTATTTTGTCTGTCTGCATTTAGGAAGCAAAATTAGAAGCATATAGGATGATTTAATTGTGGATCATGTATGCAAGAGGAATGTTGTTAGTGTGCAAGTGCAAAGTAACCAATGTTTTCCAGCTGCTGCTCTGACTTTGCTCTGCTAACAGACTGTTTGACTGCATGTATGTAATGATTTTTTCAAAGAATCAGTGGTCATTGAGGCAGCAATAATTGGCACTGGGGAAACCTTTTAGCAAGTCTTTCCTAGCAGTTAGTGATGTGTTGATTTTGCTGGCTTTTGAATAGCTAGAAAGTGTGCTAATTTTCAGTTGTGTAGTAGCACTTAATTAAAAATGCTACAGAGACTTGGAAGGATGGGCTCAGCATTGGTTGAGATCCTGGTAAGTGAGCAGTGTGTACTGATGAGCCTGAGAATGAAGTACAGTCTCAGACTAACCGAGCAGTGGATCAATAGAAGTGCATGTCCAGTCCAGCAAGGTCTTTTCAGAACAGAGAACTGATTTATGCTCGTGCTAAGCATCAAACATATGCAATGACTGCAGGTCTTAGAGCTAAGGCTCAACCAAAGAATAATCTTAGGCTTTGGATAGGATTAGGACAGAGAGAAAACCTGATTTGTAGCTGTAATTTCATTTGAGCAGGTACTAGTGTGGAGCAACCTTGTGCATGGTGTTCAGGAGCAGAGCTAAGCAGAAACAGGAAGTGCTTATCTTAATTTTATTTTCAAAGCATTACTGCAGTTGTCCTTACTCCTGCTTTCCTAGCCATAGCTTTAACACAGAGTAGAGCAGAAGCTCACTGCTTTACCTTAAATATTGGTGTAAAACAGGTTGTATGTGTATAAACTGAAGAGGTTTATTAAAAAAGGCAATAGTTAAGGCTCTAGCTGCTGCAGCTGTGCAAGAAGCTTTCAGAACTTTAAATGAGTTTAAATTAGGAAGTTTTATGTGCCTGAATCTGATACTTGAAAATGTTGCAGTCAATTCAGTTCCTTAAGGAATTAACAAAAGCATGATATGAAATTATGTAAAACCAGGGGAAATTCAATGCCATTAAATCCTACACACAAATTAATCAAATTAATGGAAAGGTATAAAAGGACACATTTGGGAGATTATGAAGAACGTCAGCTCCACAGAGTTTTAAGAGCCTTGGAAAGGGAAGATGAGGCATTGCTCAATGCTGTATGGCAATTTTCTCAGTATAGTAGTTAAATACAATATTTCGGAGGAAAAAAGTAATTTTTTTTTCTTTTTTTTTAATGAAACCTCCTCAGCCCATTCATTTTAGCTTGGAGGAAGTTAAATGTGCTTCAAAGATATTGTCTTAATTTTCTGGAGAAAAATACATAAGTATGTTTTATAACAAAAATGTCAGACCAAGGGCTTTCTATTTGTGGAGATATTACTCTTCCTTTTTGTTTTATTTTTGGGGTTTTTTTATTATTATCTAAAAGTGAATTTGACATTAATTTACAAACAGTTTCAGACAACAAACAACACATTTATTTTCCTTTGTAAACCATTTGTCTGAAAAAATTAGTGGGGGTCCTGTCTTGAATAGTTGAGAATTCTCAGTGTTCAAACCATGTAAAAATCGAAGTGAAGTCTCCTAGTCTCTCCTCAGTGACAAGCTGCTGTGCCAGCACTTAGATTACAGAAAGTCAGGAGACTAAAACCATAAATGATCAAGGTAGATACCAGCATGATGATAATCAGCCCAAACCTTCTGCTTGCCCTGAGTCTGCTCACGTGAGGCATCAGTGTCATCTCAAAGAAGCATGCCCAGACCATTTTAAGACCATTCTTCCCCTTTGGCAGTGCAAAACACATCAATTAAGATGAGACCAGGCATTTACTTGGAGTCTGAGTAAAGCACTGCTTCACTTGGGGTAGAGAGCTTGTTCTCATCAGGGTACCTTGTCACAGCCCACATCTCATGTCTCTGTTCCCTATACTAAGTCCCTCAAGGAAGTGCTCCATCCACACATCCTTATGCCCATGGCTTGTACTTGTACTGTACGTGCCTCTCCTCTTCCCACCTAGGATTCCTCATTCTTGTTTCCCAAAGCAGACATTTTAGTCTGTGATATTGGTAAATCATTGTCCTAAGAGGCACAGGGAAATGGAAGGGAGGAGGAAGAGGGCTTGTGCCATTAGAGGGATAGAAGGAGCACACTCTGTGGTGCTGTTTCCTCTCAACATAGTGCAAATCTGCAGATTTTGAGCATTCCCCGGTGGATGCCACTCGTTCCAATAGAGATTTTTCAAATATGTTGACAGAGCAGAGGTGAGCACCAGGGAGAAACCTGTGCTTCTCTGAAAACACTTCATCAAAGCCTGTTCATTGTGACTAACAGCAATCAGTGTACAAAAGAGACAGTGGCATCTCTTGAGTTAAGATGGTAGTGAAACAAAAGAGAGAGAATAAGCAAGTTTCCTCAGATGCAGCCAATGCTCCTTCCAAGCCAGTTTGCCTGCCCTGGCCAGCTCAACTCAGTTGCAGAGAAGAGCATCTGCCTCAGCCACAGTGTCAAGGTGAGCACGGAGACCCCTGACCCTGAACTGCCACCTCTCTCATGGCTCACATCAGACTTAGATTAACTCAGGTTCTTTAACCTAAAAAAATATGGCTGCAGAATAATCCTTCTTGGTTCATTTCCATTGCAAGCAAGCATAAATACTATCCCTAAGCCCTCACAGGGCTGTGGGTGTTGTGCTGCTAGGAGCTTGGCTCTCAGGTAGAGCTCCCATTGCCTCAGAGGTAGTTCACTTATTATTAAAGGAAATATCAGACTGACAAAGGTGGAGAGATGGTGTTTTGGAACAGGCATGTTTGTAAAATCTGGGAGGAAAATACTGGGGAGGAAGATGGGGGAAAAAACCACTCTGCTAAATATTTGTGTATTGAAAGTAACAACACCTAATACTACCAGCAGGAAAATGTATCATGTATTAAATTAATGTACTGTATTATGGGATGCTTTTATACAGCAATTTGGTTTTCTTGGTGAAGTTTCGCACTGAGAAGTAAAAAAGAAAATTCTAGTTTAAACTTATATATTCAACATTCATAAAACATGCTGTACTTTAAAGGATCCAATCCTGCTCATATCCACAGAAATGGAAGCCTTGCCATTGACTTCTGTGGAAGCAAGGTCAGCTACAAAATGATCAATTAAATAGGATTCCAAGAATGATTTATTGTCCTCGTGATACTCATTTTCACCCCATTAGCGTTCTGTTTCGTTAGTGTGACCTTCAGTCTTGCATAGTGAAATGCTTATTGCTCCAAACTATGACCTAACACAATGAGAATACAACTGATAAGGCAATGAGCTGAGTCAAACAAGATAGTGCCCATGGGCAGGAGCTTCTTGTACAGTACACTGGACTCCTGGGCTACCCCTTGTAATGATTTTGGACATCCTGCCAGTATAAAATCAGTGTAATTCTAATAAATCAGTGAATGTGTAGGTTTGAATACCTTCCTGCCCATGGAATTAATTCCTTGTTTTGATTTTCTTGTGAGCATGACTTTTGCTTAATGTATGAAATTGTCTTTATCTCAACCCATGAGTTTGTTACTTTTACTCTTCTGATCCTCTCCCCAGTCCCAACATGGGAGAAGTAAACAAGTGGCTGTGTGGGTGTGAGTTGCCATCTGGGGTTAAATTGTGACACTAAACTATAGCATCCAGACAAAATTTTCTTGAGGGGTTAAATTAATGTTAGTTTTATTTTTCAAATAAAATATCGACTTTGAATCTATCAAATGGAAAACAAGCAAAGGACTAACCCCAGTGTAACAGGAATTCAGTTATGAACCAGCTATATCACAGACCTGGGAGATCTTGACTTGCTGTTTCATTGAAAGATAGAGATGTTTGATGTAGTGGCAGACAACACACTGTACTGTATGTTCTTCTTCTGTTGCTGTTGGAATTGTATATTTAGTGAATTAGTCGTGATTGATGATAGTGTTTTAAGGACTCGCTAGTTCTTCCTGGGAAAAGATGGCATATTTTAGCTACATGAATGGTTTTAGACTTAAAGATAGCAACATAGATTTTTGTAATCTTTCAGCAGTGAAGCTACAATTTATACAAATGGATTCACTCTTTTGTCATCTGACAAAAGATGTCATTTGAAGTAATGTTGCTCATCATTCATAGACACAAAAGCTTAAGGCTCCATTACTTTGATATGAAATTGTGTTGCAGTTTTTCTGCTTCTTTTAATATCAGTATATGCTGTTAATGATACTTTAACTGTTTTAAGCAGCTCCAGATTAGACTAAGAGAACAGAAAGGTGCTTATTTGCCAACAGACAGATATATAATAACTTGGGAGTTTGTAGAAGGAGAAAACTGGCACTCCAGCAACAACTCAGAATTCCGTAAATGTCAGCTCTGGAGCAGTTAAAAAATAACACTACAATGTGTTCAGCCAAAATTGCCAATTTATGGCACAGTGCAGTATATTAGGTCCCTTTACAGCACCTTGGTAAGGAAGCACATCATTGCAGAATAATACCAAGGGCTGGGAGAGGTCTCTGACTTGCTCTGGTGTTGTTTGCTGAAGTGCATCCCAATCCTGCAGTTGTGTTTGAATGCTCCCTGTGGTTGTGATAATCAGTAATGCATGTATGGGGACCCATCTCAGGATGGGTAACACACAACAAAAGCATGGTACAAAAGGTAGTCTTTAGACACAGTCTCAGAGTAATAGCAGATTAGGACAGACATTCTGCCCTAAAAGCATGTCTAACATTACTGCTGCACTGTGCTTTTGCTTTTGTGATCCAGCCCTTTTACAATGCCACAATGCTTTTACTGATTAAAAAAAAAAAACAATGCAACAACTAAACAAACACCAGCTCTTCCTTTCTGTATCTAATCTACTGGTTCTCTAAAAAGCATTGCTATCATATAGTTTGTCGATAAGTGATAGATCCTTATATAGTGCCTGTATTAAAAGTGTGCTGACACACAAAGATTTTCTTTATTTACTAATTGGAATCTGTGAGAGAAAGTGCTAATATTTTCCGTTTCTAATCCTGTATTTATATTATCTCCATATTGCCCTGTTAAAAGACTTTGTTCTGTAATTATTAATCCAGATACTGTTCACCTCCTGAGAAACTGTCATCCTCTTTAGCTATGCATCTCACGTCTTTCAGTTTAAGTCCTTGCCTTACATCACTAGAAAACAGACCGTAGAATTAAAGTAAACACTTTCTGAACCAAACAATCTTTTTCTCTGTAATAAATAATAAGGTGTTTGATAGCTGTTGTGCATCAGGAGTTGATGGAAGTGTATGTGTTGATTAGAGAGAAATGAATGTGGTGGATAATGCATTTTACAGCAGACAACAAAATGGAAAAAAAATTCAGATGGGGCTAGGTAGTAGGTAAAACAATCACATGTGCCTGGGCAGGTTATGACACTCTGCAGCCTTTACTCTTTCCTGCACTGCCACTGCTGAATTTGTGCCCAGCCAGCCTCTCCATCCACCAGTCTTCCCACCCTTTGGGACTGAAGTACTATAGATGGCAAGAAAATTACATTTTTTATTTGGAAGGAATTTTGTAGTGTTTTTTGGTTTTTTTCTCAGATTTTTCTTTCATTTTACATTGGAACAAAACCCAAAATTCTCAAAACTCCTGTCATAAAGGCATGTCTGACAAATGCTGTGTGAGAATGCTGTTTCAGAAAGAAATAGAAGTTTCAGGGTGGTCTGACTGGAAAATTGGAGGGGATCCTCTGTAAATGTCTTTGTTGCTTTAAAATTGTTCCATGAGCTGGGGTGGTAATACTACATAATCATACAGAAGATATAAAATGGCAGTCAAAATAGTATGTTGAGTTTCAGTTAAATGATGTATTTTAATTGTAATGGCAGTTATTACCCAGAGCAGATTGAATCATCTTGTTCTCTTGTTGAAAATGTCAAAGCAAAATCTTAAATTGCTTCAACACAACAGAAGACACTTTGAACAGGAAAATGAAGAGTCAAGCAGGTTCGTTACAACAAGCTGACACAATTTCATGAGAAATTTCTCAGAAATTACATTCCTGGTGCAAAACTTGTATCTGGCTGCTGGGAAAAAAGCAGCATAAAACCTAAAAGCTGGGTAAGGAATGTTCCTCTGAGAACAGCAGAGCAATGCAGAAGCTGAGGAAAGCAGTCTCTGTTTTGAGCTGCTTCACCAACACTATCCTGGCGGCTGAGGGACAGCAGTGCTGAGCACTTACAGGGGGACAGAAAACCCCTCTCAGGAGCCTGTTTGTGTGCAAGTAGTTCAGGCAAAGGCAGGTGGAGTGTATGGGTATTGGGGCAGCCCATTTCCCACTCACAGGCAGCTTGTACTGCCCTTTTATATAAGTTCTATAACTTTGCCCTCCTGCAACTACTCAGCCAATGTATAAGCATTGGCTGAGAGGATTTGTTAAGAAAAATAGAGTTGGTTCCTCTCATCTTCTTTCACTTGATGATTTTTGGCTCTTTCAATTTTTTTCTCTTTTTCTCTTGATTTAAAGATTATCTTCATCATTTAATAAAGGATGGAGCACATATACTGAAGGATTAAATCCTTATCTGCAGCCATCTGAAGTGCCTATGGGACTGTTTAATCTCACATTTTCGAGAGCACTGCATGCAGTATATATGTGCTCAAATTGACCTACTGTAGGACAGGTGCAATCCATCGCTCACTCACTGACAAGTTTATTTTATACTCCTCTGATAAAAATGTCTTGTGTGTTGACAACCTGCTTCACAATGGTCACATAGATTCAAAACAAGTGAAGTCCCAAAGACCTTTTTTTGGTCATGTCTTCACTGTTTTCCATTGCTTTTAGCATTGCCTTGAGGTCTTTGAACTGTTTCACTGGGAAGTTCATTAGTTCCTGTCACCTGTGCTGGGTGTCACTCACTGGGTTTGTTAATGGGGCTGCCCAGAGGTGTACCAGTGGGCACTGGCATGCCTTGGACTTTTTTATTAATGGATCTCTGTGCAGCCTTTAATCACGTTCACCTTGGAGGATTTTTTGCATCCCCACTGACCAGTAAACATTTTCAAGTAATGTGGTAATCTTAAAATACCATGTTTACTGTTGAATAGTTGCCTTCTGCAAACCTGACGCAGTGCTTTGCACATGGTTGTGTATTTTTGTGAAAAAGAAATTGCATTCTTGGATCAGAGACATTTCCCTGTTTTTGACAGTAGCTGATACTGAAAGTTTCAGGTCCCAAGCTGATCACCAGGGGTTAGTCTGCTTCCCATCAGCAGCTAGAAACTCTGATGTAAGTGGTAAAAAGCAGCAGAGCCAACTCTGAAAATGGGTCGTCCCGCCAGAGATTTCTATGGATGCTACTTTTTTTTGTTAATTCTTTTAAATCCTTTGCCTCAAATAAGAAAACAGATTTCCTGGGATAACTATCTCCTTCATTTCTTAAAGCATTGTCTTTCATGAAATGATTTACATTTTCTTGATCTTTGGTCATGAGGTAGGATAAACAATAGAAAGTGTATCTCTGATTTCCTTATGTGCCTATATTATGCCTGCTTTTATTAATTTTCCTGCTCATCCAACCAATAATGACATGAACTGCCCCAATTTTTTCTTAACAATGCTCCATGTGCTTAGTGAGTAATACAATTCAAAACTTCTTCAGTAGGAAAAAATGAAAACATAGTAGACAAACCTGGTGGAATATATTTTGCAGCTTTTGACGGAAAATTAGAGACAAAGAACCTACATAAATATTGCATAAACGTTTTTTGAAAAGGTGTTCCTTGTCAAGTATAGTAACAGTTTTCATCACTGTAACAGGCTTAGGAAGCCAAAGAATGCATCAGAATTAATAAACTGGATAGGGCAGGAGAAACCTTCTCATAAGCCCCCAGTGGAGCAAAATCAATTGGCAAGAGATGACTTAACTGAAATTCCATGTTTCTTACTTGTAAATATAATTAATCTAAAAAACCTACAGTTGAAATTCCATCTAAAAATTGTTTGCAGTGTGGCAGCTTTGAAATTGTAATGACCCTGCTGAACATCAAAGCAGACTGAGCTGTTACACTCTGCAACATCTAAAATTGCTCAAAGTACAAGTTTTAAATGGTTGCTACTGTCTTTGAGACTTAAGTGAAATGTGTTTTTAATGTCATTCTTCAGTAGTTCTGTCCTTTTCTTTGAAAAAGTGTCCAGGGATGTTTGGTCTGTAGTGAGAGTTTGATCTGGGCTGTCTCAGGGCACAGGTGAGCCATGAGGTTGCTGAAACAGCAAAGTAAGAGAGATGGAAAATGGCACTGGCACCTCCTGCAGCAGTTTGTGGTGTGAGCATTGGCTGGAAGCTGCTGTCGATCTTGGAGATGCCTTTTCCTCAAAAAGAGCACCCATTGTTTTGCCTACATATGGTACCATAGGTGCTTAAAAGCTAGTTTATCTGATACTTATGGTCCACAATAATTCTCTGCTGATACACTATACTTAATGCAAGTTTTTTAGTTTTAGAGAATAATGGATTGCTTTGAGTTTTATTAAAACTGTGCATAAAATCCACTTCATGATAATTCATGTGGCTGGAGTTGTGCTATGGTGCAGTACTTCACTGAGCACAAGTGGTCAGATTGATCATGGAATATTAATGGGTTGTGGACTGCAGGCTTTTGGTAGTCTGGCTTCAGGTTGACAAGAATTATAGCTTTCATTTGCATGCAAAGACTCCAGCTGTTCCTTTAAGATGGATGAAGGGATCTGGCTTCATCCGTCACCACTTCTTTACTTTTTTATAAGACAGAAAGAAAAACGAATTTAAAAAGCCAAACCATAAAATGTCATAAAATGTTCTTTGCAGATCTCCTTGAAATTGAGGGTGATTTCAAGCATCTTATTTCTGCCCAGAGTCCAAGAGAAACATTTTGAGTTCAGATGAAATTATATGTCCTTTGTGCTAAATACACTCTGTTCATTAAATAAAGCACACTCCATTTGAGATTTTGTTGCAGGAAAATGTAATTTACATTTAGTAAGAATTTATTACACTTTTTCTTTACTTCAGAGGAAACTCATGCTTGATTCTTAAAAGCAAGCTGCATGGTCCACACTTAGGTAAGGAATAAAATGATCACAGGAATCATTTTGGTTGGGAAAGAATTTTGCATAATCTAGCACGATTTGTGAAATTTAGAAATGCAGTGAAAAGAAAGGTGTGTTGGCAACTGTAGGAGTAAGGAAGCTTGAAAACATAATACAGTGAGAGCCCTGCTAACACAGAATTCTTCTAACTTTCCAGCATCCCCCTTGCACCACTCTAGTGACAGCACCAATGATAACCCCTACCATCAGTGCCACTGAATGTTTCACATCAGGACATGCATAACAGTCAATGCCACGGGCATTTAACACAAATATTGCAGTAGTGTGTGTGTTCAGCCCTGTTGTAATTACTTTGTGATAGGCACCTTGTGGGATTTTGCCATCTGTGCTTCAGTAATGTGCAATCTGTGCTATTGTTTCTATTCCACTTCACCAGAGTCCTGACTTGTACTCTACTGCATAAGTTCCACCTCAGTCTCACTAGTTTATTTTCTACAATGCTACATGACTTAATTGCACTGTGAGAAGGGGGAAGAAGGCCCAGCACAAACCTGAAAAATAGAAGATCCCAANGGGTCTGTTCTGAGTCATTGAGGACTTAATGGGTTAGAATCAAAACCACCAGTAACGATCCAAGATCATTTGAGTGCCCCAGAATTCACTTCCCTTGTGAGCTGCATTTCAGCATGGACACCACATCTTCCTTAAAACTGTGATTGTGTTGTCCTTCTTTCTATGTCATAAAAAGAATTCATGTGATGAATTCCAATTATTTACTGCTAATATAAAATTGCTAAACTCCTTCTTGCAGAAAACTGTCCCACAGAGGCAGTCCAAACAATGCATTAGAGCACTCTNCATTTTGATGAATTCAACAGATTTCATCTAGTACCTTTTCTCAAAACCATTTGGCTCTCTCTGTGCACTCTACTAGCATGCCATGTGCAATAGCTGGAGACATCTTAGGTGAGGGGACTGGCAGAAATATTCTTTATTCAGAAGTGATTTTGCCCATGGAATTATTAGGTGCTGTTATTAGTTCTAAATAGTCACCATAGGCAACAAGGTCATGCCTGCAGCAGAAGCTGTTGGTAAGAACAGGACAGACACAGCCAGTTGTTCAGGATTTCAACTCGAAGTCAGAGGAGCTGCAGCCATGACCAGCTTCTTCTTGATGCCAGTAGCATGACCTGTCAAACACGGGTCTGTTCTGAGTCATTGAGGACTTAATGGGTTAGAATCAAAACCACCAGTAACGATCCAAGATCATTTGAGTGCCCCAGAATTCACTTCCCTTGTGA
>VZTN01007192.1:0-73367 GCA_013400515.1 Erpornis zantholeuca | reverse complement strand
TTCCCTTGTGAGCTGCATTTCAGCATGGACACCACATCTTCCTTAAAACTGTGATTGTGTTGTCCTTCTTTCTATGTCATAAAAAGAATTCATGTGATGAATTGCAATTATTTACTGCTAATATAAAATTGCTAAACTCCTTCTTGCAGAAAACTGTCCCACAGAGGCAGTCCAAACAATGCATTAGAGCACTCTTGATCCTAGGTAGAGTTTTCTAAAAGTGATGTTTGTGGTGGTAGTGGCAGAGGGGGAGGCATCCAGCTGCTGAATCATTCCACAGCATTTTCAGCATTTTCCCAAAAGAAGCATTTCCTGCTTGAATAGTAATAAATAGAGAAAATCTCTTTCTCATTGGTTAATGACTCCTGACTTCCCTGCAAGTTCTGAGTTTATTAATTTGGAGTTTTTTGAGAGTAATTGTTCAGTGTTTCTTTTCAAAGATGGAGATATTTATCCTTAGACAACATCTCATTACAGTGGCCTTATTTCTGTTAGAGCAAATGGTGAATGGAGGTGCCATCATTTTGTCAGCTTAATACTGAGAGGAAGGAAATAATACAATAGGCAACTGATGGAGAAGTGTGTTTTGACTGACTGGTGGAGCACACTACAATAGAGCTAATCAGGAAACAGGGTTCCTGTATAAACACAGCCTCACAAAATTGCACTTTTATGAATGAGTTGCTTTGTGTGGTTTCCTACTACTTTTCACCTTGTGTGGTAATTTTCTGCTGTGCCAAGAAAATGAAAAGCAATGATTCTGGTCTGGTAGCAGGACTTTATGGTGATGGTGTGTTAGAGGTTCAGTCTACAAAGTCCAGGTGAGGACCCTTGGCTTTTTAAACAAGCTTTTAACTCTTCAAGTGAACAGCTTAATTCCTGTCAGCCAAACTACAGCTGTCACATTTACATTTACATCTGCACAATTGGCTCTCACATTTAGTTAGTTGTAAGCAGCAACATGAAAGATAAAGCAGTAGCAGATCAGGTCTGAAGCATTTTACTGCCAGCCACTGAGAAATCTCTTGGCACATGCTGGGATTTCAGGTGAGACAAAGGGAGTTAGGTACATACCTTTTTAAAAGGTATAATGGTGAGCTTCTCTTAGCAACATGTGCCCTCTGCTTAATATATCGATTGAGAGTTTTATGCAGTTAGTTCCATCGTCATCCATGGTGTGCAAGTTGCACTGTCACTGCCAAGATTTTTAGTTGCCAAAGTAGATCTAAGCCATGCCTGGAAGCATATGTATTTGAACTGTGAGTGAACAAAAGCTGAACTTTGGGTATGAGCTGGTTTCAGATTTGGCATGCTGTTATTTGCCCCAGAGGATGCTATTCAAACAGATTTGTTCTGCTGTCAAAAGGTTAGCCAGATTCTTGATTGAATGATACTAGAGGCTCTGTGTTAATTAATGGTGGGAAAATGCCAGATACTTTGATTGAAGGAAGTAGGTTGGTATGCAGTCGTCTCATAGAAGATTTGAAACAATTTTGTTAGATTTCCTGTATTCTGCTTCATATTTAGATAATTTTTCCTTTTATCATTGCAAATTACATGAGCAAATGTCCAAGAGGTACATCAATAGCAAAAAATTATAGAACAGCAAATGTACTTTGGGTGCTTATCATAAGAAGAGGGAAATCATTACCCACCACAGAAGAAGAACAGGAAGAAGACTGTTCCCCAGCATTCAACCAGTTCCTAGCCACACGGGAGTTAACATTTTAGCTCCTTTCTAAGAGCTGTCTGGTCTGGAAAACACTCCAGCTGTGCTGAGCCACAAGAAAGAGGCCCTTCAAATCATAAGCAGCTGGATTTCAGTGCATGACCTTGGTGCTGACTGGCTTCACACTGTAGCAGTTCAGGAGTGCAGGTGATGCCTTTCACATGGCACAGGGGAAGGGGATCTGGATTCAGTTTGGAAGTTGTATTTAGCTGAGCCACTCAAAATATACAGTAAGAGATTTGAGTTCATTGTAGCAACAGTTTGGGCTCCCTTTCTGTCTCTCTGGATGCTGTAAAAGTCTGACTGGAGTGGAGTGAGTAACAAGAAACTGCTGTAGAGGGAGGGTAGGAAATAGTGTGGGGAAATAGAGCTGTGTCAAATAACAAACTGTGCAGGAACTGGTGCTTACTGAGAAGCCTAATAGTTTTTCTAGCTGGTTATCACTATTTATCCCTAAGTAATGATATCCTAAGGCTGTTTGTTTTCAACTGCTTTGTGCTTTTTCAAGAGAACTCCTTAGTGTGTCTGAATGTGGAATGACAGATTTTTGAAACAGTAGGGCTGTGGTGGGAAAAAAAGATTAGCCTCTGGGCTTTGAGGCTTCACTGGCACTTAAAATCAGGACCCACTCCTTTAAGGCAGTTTTCTTCTTTAGCTGGTCCTATGAGTAGCTAGCCATTGACCTGTGCAGCACATCATGCTCTACTTTATCTGACAAAGATCACTGTGTAACTAACTGGAGACCAAACCTTTTACAGGTCTCTTCTCTGCTTTTCTGCAGCACTTCTGGGGGGACAGCATATTCCTTGTGACTATGACCAAGAGAGAATAAAAGTATCATGTATATTGGGAAAGAAAATGCAACTGTATGAATAGCTGCAGAGAATCACATCAGTGTATTGATTAGTACAACGCTGTGTCTCTACAACTCTTATGAACAATGGAGTGACAAGTGTTGTTGAAATCATAGCAATGTGATTATTGTTCTAAAGTTTGTGTTACTTTTGAATGGGGTGAGTATAAGCATAGGAGGAAACAGTACTTTAGACAGTCTCTGAGCAGTCTGGCTGCTAAACAGCCTCTGGCCATGTTCACTGGGCTCTTTTCAGAGGCACATGCTACTGTCAGGTGCCTCTGGGTAAAGAAATGTCTTTCCAGCTTGTCATCCAGCACCTGTGACTTCAGCCATGCCCCAGGTAGTGTGTGCTGTTATCCTGGGACAAGGCAGAGAAGCCTCCCCTCAGTCTAAATTCTGTGCTGTATCTGTCTGAAAGCACTTCCATAAACAAATCCAGCCAAGGCAGTCCCAGCCTGGACACAGGATGAAACCCTAGAATGACGAGGAAAGGCAAAGCAACCCCTTAGAGCTGATGTCATCCTTGTTCTAGTGTTGTTCTAGTGTTCACCACGTAAGTGCTGCTGCTCAGAGCTGACCAGGGACATGCCACATTCCACAACATTTGGAAGGGAAAAATAAACCATAGACAGCTGTATCCCTGCTCTTCCCTTGACAATTCACAAAGCAGATTCAGTTTCATAGCAGAATTACTGCCCATCTGATAATAGGAAGAGCATTTACAGTGCATTTAGTTGTTTTAATTTCACGTAGCTTTGTGGGAGGTCATGTAAGAGTTTATACTGTTAGCTTTGTTAAATACATGTTGATAGAGTAACAGCACTAACTTTTTATTCTTTTCCTTGAGCAAGGCTGGAAATCAGTGCCACATGTCTATAAAACTGTTCTTAGAATTAAAGAAACTTCTTGTAGAGGAATGGGAATTTGAATAAAGGTTGTTCGTGGACTTCTGTCAAGTACAGATACCATATAAGACTAGAGCCCCTTGTAGTTGAAAATATCTTGTATTGCCTTTCTGTTTAAGAAGGACCAAAAGTGAATTTCATAAGGTGAATAAGTGATCTGATGTCTGACCTCTAAAAGAAGAATAGCCTTTGTTTTCAGTAAACACATCTGACATTGAAGAGCCAGCAGTTCATTGCTTTCTTATCTCAAAATCCCTTTGGGCCATTTCGGTTCCTATGGAGAGAACTCTGACAGGCTGCCAGTTCATTATGGTGATTACTCTCCAAGAAGAATATGGCAAAATATAACCATTTAAAATGTGACATGCAGGAGCACATTTAGAAAACTTCCAAAGGCTGCAAGTAAAGCTGAGGGAAACAGGGGGGAAGCCCTGGTCAGACTGAGTTACAAGGGGTGTACGTGGGAATGGGTTATGAAGATAATATTAAGCAAGAAAAGCCTGAGCACACTGGCACAGCATGGATAAACTGCTCCAGCAACTTTTCTCCATGTTCTACAATGCACAGAGTACAGTTTAGTACCAGAAATGAAAAAAATATAATANCTCTGTTGAGGCTATTGTGGGTGCAAAATTGTTTTGTAGGTTGACAACTGTTATTATTTTACCAACTTGGGTCAAATAATTTCAGGTGATGAATTTTAACAGGAAAAGTTTGGAGGTAATTCTGAAATTTTAATTTCATGTGGTGTAAAATGCTGTTTAATTGAAACCACTTCTCCCCATTTCTGGGAATACGCAGGGGATTATTTCAAGCTAAGCCAAGTTTACAAAACCTATTTGCACTGTCTGGCCCTAAGTTTTCAAACAGGGTCATGAAGCCTGTGCCTGTAGCTGTGCTTTTCAATAGTTGTGTTACCTGCTTGCTGGAGTGGTCCCCTGGCAGGACAAGGCTGGGTATTGTTTCTTGCTCTTAGAAAGAGATATTTCTGCACAGCAGGAGGCAGGGTCCCCACTCAGGCTTTGAGGAGAGGGTCCAGGTACCCCACCTGCTAGGGTGGGAGTCTAAGCTACTGTGGAGCTGCTGGGGTCCTTCAAGCACAATTATGTCAAAGTTTTCTACATATTGTTTTGGGCAGGCACAAACCCGTGTTGGGACTGGTCACACTGAGAGAGATTTGTCTGGCATTTCAAATGAATTGTGTTAACTTCACAACAAGAAGTTCTAAACTGCTTGTTCTAGTTATTACATGTAGGTTAAAAATGAGAAATTGAGTTTGGTTTTTTGCTTTTTATTAAAAATGTAATTCTTGAAATAGTTCATTTCTGTTGAATCAGGGGACCACAATGGCCACAAGGAAGGTGGTAACACATTGGATGTATAACAGCTATAGTATGTAATAAATGTTTACATGTCATCAAGTATTCAAACATTTGATTGCTTACATGACAGAGCTTTTCTTTTGCAATCATTGGTCTCAATTTTTCCATTACATTTTCTCATTTTCTTTTCTAGCTTTACTCACAGACAAACCTCCAAAGCCATTGTTCCCCATGGAGAACCAGCCAACTGTTATAGATGTCCAGCTGGGTAAGTCCCCTTCTGGGAATAATAGATCCTAAACTTCCACTCTGGTAGCAGATGGGATAAATTGAAAGTGGTAACAAAGGTTTAGTGGTAGTTATTACATGCAAATCAATTTGCAGCTTCTCATTTATAACTGTAGAATTTACTGCCATGGCAATTTTAGGGAATTTGTGTAACATCAGGGGATGGCAGTACTAATTGGTTGCAATGGGTATTAAATATAAAGCACCGATGCTCTTCTTAATATATGATTGGTAGAGTAATATATGTCTACACTGGTGCTGTATTGGTCAGTTGATGTACACCCTAAGACAAATATTCTCATAAAAGTGCTGATTCTTTTAAAAGTTAATGTAAAGCAGTGCATTTTCAGGTTGTTCTGAATGTGTACCAGAAAGGGCTTTTGCCTGAAATGCTTATATGTTTTTCTCACTCCTGTTATATATTCTTCTGTGAATGAACATCTCTGAATCTCAGCTAGCAGCCTGTATTTTCAGTCATGTTAGAAAATAATGTTAGAGAGTTCTGCTAGCTTTGGGGAGCTGTGGGTCATTGTGATACTGAAAGAACTGCTCAGTGTTCAGGTTCCAGAGGGATTTTTTTCAGTGACTTGAAAATAGATTTCTAATTTTAAGAGGCAGAATTGGAGTTGCTATTGAAGATTGTGGTGCCATGAGCTTAAATTACAAGAGATGTATTGCATATGGGGATTATTCACTCAGTGCTGAAACTGTGGCACTTTCCTTCTTGAGCTTGACTCTCTTCCTCCTTTTATACCAAAGCTGGCTAGGATTTAGAGGTGGAATGGTGTTTCATGGCAAGCAGGGTCAGCATGAAACATTTTAAGAGGGCTGGTGACATTGTGGTAAAGCTGTTTGTATTTGTGAAATTCTACAGGGTTCTACTTGAGTACAAAGACACATCCTTGTTCTTAAACGAGGTGCCAAACAATGTCACAGAAGCACTGTGGATGCCATGAAGTATTTAAAAATGGGGCTTGAATTCTTGAATGTGAGAATATAAATTATTTGTGACCTCAGCAAATCTTGAAGATTAGCTTTCTTTCATACACCTGAATTGACTCAGGAGCCTGTAAGGGCTTGCACAGGGAAGACAGCAGTGGATCTAGGAAGCAGCCAGTGCCAGATGAATTCTGCAGACAGGTGCATATGTGCATATTTAGGTTCCCCCTCTACAGAGCTCGAATGTCTGTAGCTGAACAGAAACTGCCCCTAAAAGAGAATATGAAATGGGTCTGGAGCTATAGTTAAAACCCTACCTGAGTTAACAGCAAAACACAGTCATTGAAGTTTGGATCAGCCCAAAATGCACAATTCAGTCTCCTGGTCTAAATTCTTAAAAGTCAACTTTCTAATGATTTCCTTTGGGAGCACACTGTCCCTGCATACATCTGTGTAATAAAAGCACTCAGAGTACACATCTTTGTTTCCTGCATTTTCATTTCATCTTCATTTTCTCTTCCAAATTCCCCTGTTCCAGCAGGACACTGTTGGTTTTGTACTGAATTCTTTGTCGTTGTTGTTGTTTCTGTGAAAACATTTTGGTTTGGAAGATTAAAAGGAAGTTTGATTTTAAAAAAATTAAAACAAACAACCCCCCTCCTCTCCATGGAGATGTGGCTCAGTAATAGGATTTTGGAATATCTCTAGAGGGAAATACAAATCTTGCATCTTTATATGCTGGAATATAATCCATTAGTTGTCCCTTAAGATCAGGGACTTTACATATGGTGCTTTTTTTTTCTGATATGCTAACAGGTTTGGTTGTTGCCACTAAAACATATTAATATGAAGGAACCTGAACTTCTTCTGCAGTGAAGTTTAATGATTTCCCTCTTGATTTAACTTGTAAAATAGATAAAGCTGGATGATTCTCAGGGAGCACCTTCATCTTGTGGAGGCCACCAGCAGGTTGGGGCAGAAAGGCTGTGCTGGGCTCTGAAATGTGCCCGAACCTTGAAGGACTGGAAATCATTTCATTGTACAACATAAAGTGAGAGAAAGTTTTGTGTAAGATCACCTGCTGGAATGCTTCTTTGACATCTTGTTAAGTTCCTGGGAGTTTTGAACAATTCGCATTCTTCAGTATTTTATTAGAAATTAAAGGAAAATTTCTGTGTTTTATAGGGTTTTTAGTCCATGGAGTCTGATTTACCCAATATGCCTGATTTTTCAGTACTTAGGCAAGTACGAATGTGCCACTAAGCTACAAAAGGAATGGAGTTTAATCCATCTACTTGTTCTACAGAGATTATTTTAGTTTTCTATAAAAAGCTAATCTTTAAAGAAATAACTTTAAATAAAATAGCTGTCTTTTCTTCATAAGTAGAGGAGATTAATAATTATTTACTGTCTTTATATTTAATGATTAGCACGATGCAATGCAAAATCTCCCTAGGCCTCTAGGCAGTGGCCTAACTATTTAGCAGCTTATTTGGCCTTACTGCAAACTCCAGTATTCACCTTTTAGCTTTCAGATCTTGTAAGAAGTTTTAGTGAAAACAGGTATGCACAATTCTTATTGACAGTGGATAAAAGAGCTCCTTCAGGCTTCAAACATGGTCCAGAGTCTGCCTTGTTCTTCTTAAGGAGCAGGAATGTACTTTTTTGTGTTTTCTGTTTTTCTTTGGAATGTGACAGAGATCTAAAACCAAGGTTAGAGAGAAGCAGAAACTGGAATTTGCTTCTTTTTTGTTTCTGTATTTGCTTGTGGTGGAAAAACAGAGCCAGAGATGGGGGAGGGTTGACAGGAGGACAAAAGAGCATCCCAGAGGATTGGAGAAATAGTCCGAAAGACTTTCATTGTCTCAGTTGCTTTACCAAGTCAGATAATCACTTCATCTCTGGGCTGACCTGGGAAATAATGACTAAGTTTTTTTTATTGTCCATTTACTGCTTCCTTTTTGTGAAAACAAAACTAGAAAAAAAACCCTCTTTTTATTTGTTTTTTGCATAGAGGTCGGTATAGAAATAGTTCTTGATTGCATGGTATGTGAAACATTTAATCTCACTGTACCTTGGTGTTAACAAACAATGTTTGTTCTTACTATATAGTGTATGTTTTGCAAATATATGGCATTAATCTGATAATAAAATGTTCTTCCTCAAGAAAAGTGTTCCAGAGTTGTCTTCATGCCATTAATATCCAATTTGATAGTTTAAGCCGAAATACACTCAGCTCTTGTGCCCAGGAGATGGGGTGGCTTTGGCAGAAGGCCTTCCCATGTAAAGCTCTGACTGTGTATTTATTAAAGTATATGTCATAGTGATTAAAAGTTGAGTTGTTCGAAGACCCCTATTTTAGAGCAGGAGCTTGCTGTTACTTTGACTGACCATATAAACCTAAGTGTGTTTATGGATTGTTCATGCCAAATCCCTGAGTTTAGAGAAATCCTTATGTGATTTAGAAGAGTAAAGATTGAGACCTCAGTCAGGTGTCTTGGGGCTGAGTGAGCAGTAAATATTAAAGATCTGTTATCTATTTTCACATACAGCTGTCTGACAGCAAGTATAGCATGCTGTGATGTAAGTCTTAAGATGACATGTTGGTACGTTGCTCTGCTGATTTTTTAATTAATTTGTTAAATTATTTTTCAGCTAACTTTGTTCACTCTTAGTGGTTTGAGAACGTGGATAGAAGGAAAACCACTCCCTTGTGTTTTGATTACATAATTACAGAGTAGGTTTCTCCTCTGAATTTGCACAGTTTTGGTAGCACCAAGAAGCCAAAATCCAACTGATCCTTAGGAGATGGGAGCTGTTGTGCTGCCAGCTCTCAGCTGGTGTAAAAACAGTGTGGCAGAGGCATTTGTGGGAGAAAGGAAGCACAGTTGTGCTCTGCTGATTTTTGGCTGGACAGAGACCTGTGTCCAGCCAGTCTACCTATAAGCAGCTGCCAGAGTTCTCTAGCTTGCACCATGGCTGCTATTTTTCATTTGTGTCTTCCACAGAGTATCAAAAAAAGCTAAAAATACAATATTAAAATAGATGCTAAAGCTGTTAATTCTGTACCATATATTACAGTGACTGCAATGTTAAGTCTTTTCCTTATGAATGAGATAGCTGAGTGGAATGAATTTTGCATGTTTGGGTCTATATTAATTGAATACATAATTTACATATCATTTGCTTTTCAGCTATGTCCTGGTTTTGGTTTCAGGTGTTTACTTAAGAAATGGAGAAGTCTTACAAAACAAAGCAAGAATCCTCTCTATTAATTCATTTACTGAACAGGGGGGACATCAAGGTTTAACTCGCTTTTGTCATGATAGTTTCTCTGTTTCTAAAGATGCTGAGGAAAGAAAACACATAGTTTATGAGGATTGTCATTATTCCTAATAGCTGAACTCTTCAGAAAGATTTTGTTTCTAAAAGATTTAACAGCACAATTCCTTGGGACTCATTATGAGGCAGATCAATAGAGATCAATAGAGCTACTGTAAAACAAGTGCAAGGGAATATACAAAGTTACATCTGCTGACAGGTATAGGAATAGACTAAAAATAGTTAGGAATAAAAAAGCCCTTTTGGTTTGCAGCACTAGCTAGAAGGAATTATTTGAGAAGTGAAAATTCATGCATTTACCGACATTTTAAATATACCACTTCACTCTCCACAGTCTTAATTTTCACAGAGATGCCACTTTTCTTCTTAAAAATAAATAATTGTTAAAAAAAAAAGCCCTGCAAGATGTTTGTGGCATTCATTTCATACCAAGCCTGTTTATTCAAGGCAGTCCAGCACTGTCTCTGATTACAGATTTCCTCATTAAATCTTGCATTCTTCATATTTAAAGATAGGTATTTGATAAGCAGAATAGAGTAGTGATCTTGGACAGAAAGCAATACAGAAATTTTGAACTGTGAAATTCCTCAAATAGAGCAAGCGATTGGAACGTGAACTTGGGAAGAAATTCTTATTTATTGTGCTTGCAATGTGGAAAGAGCAATGATACTTGTCTGTGGTCAGGCCTCTTGAGTGTTGTGGACATGCCTTTTAAACTGCAGTTTGATTAAAGGGTCATGTGTGATAATTGCTCAGGATTGCAGTGAGCATGTATGAAAAACAGCGATCCTGGATGTTGGTTACTCCATGCTGCCTTTCTTTCCTCAGCTCCTCCCAGGCATTCTCCAGCCTAGGGCTTAGCAGGGGCTCTCAGAGAGAGATCTGGGTTTCCGTGAGCTGGGTCAAACCCAGAGCTCTGCACCTCCCAGCTCAGCTGGGATGGCATAGAAGAGACAAACATTGAGGAATCAGAGGTGACCTGATCCAAATGGGTCCTGAGTCAGCAAAGAGGCTGACTGAAAGTTATCTGTAGAGACTCAGTGTTCTTGTGCAAGGCCTGAGTGTGGCATAAGTGACAGTCTTGCCCCAAATCATGTCCTACTGCCTTATTCTGTCCATGTGGAGTAACACATACCACCTCACAAATTCAGGTCTGAGTGATCTGAAAGGCAGAGCAGAGGGAAGGTGGGACTAAAGGCAGAGAAGACCTGTTGTCTGTTGTCACCCTGGATTTTAGCCTTCTGGTGTTTTCATTCTTGGAGTCAGTTTTTCCCATGCATTTCATATAAACAAAGCAATATTTCTATAACCATTTCTCTTGTTTTGCATTCCTTTCTTGATAGAAGAGAATTTGATAGACTTCTAGTTTGACCAGTGTGATTGGAGAGGAGGAGATCTTACCATCTAATCCCTGGTTGTTTTAGAGAATCTATAAATATCAGTGTGAAAAATAAACTGGCCTTTTTCTTGCCTGAACCACGCTCTGTGTGTGTGTGTGTGTGTTCATTTCATGTCCTCTTGCGACAGACCTGTGGGTAGTGTCCCCTCCACCCCAACACCAGCAAAAATTTGGTTCTCTCCATGCCCAGCTCTCCCCATGCTGCACCTTCATCTCACAGCCCCGTCTGCTTGTATTAAATATATCTGGAGGAGCAAGCTTGCACCTTCACTGGCGTCTCTTCCAAACCTACTTCCAGTCATCCATGGCTCTTCACTGCATCCACCTCCTCCCACAGGTAAACTGGGAGATCCCTGTTCTTCCCACAGGTGGACCAAACCTCACACTTTTTTCCCTTCCCTTCACCAGGTTACAGACTTGCTATGTGAATCACCCCAGACTCAGTGCTGGAAAATCACTTCCTCCCAGCAGTGCAGACTCACGTACCAAAAGCTCTGTGTTTCTGCACAGAAATACATGAAGGAGCAATTTTCACTGGAAAATGAAGAGAAACGAGGAGGATGGTCTTTAGGACCTGCCTTCCTTTGCAGCACAAAGTACACAGCTCCACAGCTATTTCAGCTGTACATGCCTGTAGGAAAGGAAGCAGGATTTATATGTATTGCAATCATTCTGTACTAATCTGCAGGGAATATTAGAGACAAATTGTCTGACATTTAGGTTCATAAGTAGTTCCCTAAAAACCCAAAGTGTATTACTGCTAATGTTTTGATGCTAATTTGGTATGTTGTTAATATCCCTCCTTCTCTCAGGGGTAATGGGGAAATGCTGCACTTCAGAGACTTGAGCTGGGATCTGTGGTTCAACTGGTGTAAATCCATGGTTATTATGCCTTTTGTATGGTTAATCCAGGTTTTCGTCTGTGAAACAGAACAGTTTGTTGGAACACTTCTTTCTTTTGTTTTAATGGACTTGGAAAGACTAGCCAAATTCTGACTGGTGATCCATGGTTTTTACACCCATTGGGATCTATGGGATTGGCACAGATATGTCAGAAATTAAGATTTAGCACTTTCCAATTTTTTTTCTGTATTTTTTCTATAAACTTTTTATTGCTTATGTTGGGTTCAGTGGATGTTAGGTCAGTATATATACTCAGAGGGCAACATGACTCTGTATAGAAAAAATTGATTAATTGGTGTCAGATAGACACCCTTTCAGTTAGTTTTGAAGCAGCAATACTAGAGATCAATCTGCTGTCTTCTTTTTTTTCCAAGAAAGTGGTTAAGAGGAAACACTCCAGTATATCCTGACTTAAAGTTGTCCCAAGGCATTAATTCAAGGGTATGAGCTAACTTATGATGATTGAGGAATGCCTCAACTCATCTTGCTCCAGTAAATCTTCCTCTGAAAGTGGTGACTGTAGTGTGGGGATGCCCAGGACGTGGACCTTTACCACTTCACTAGGGATTAAACTGCCATTTACAAATGCAACCATCACTTCAGCCACCACAGACATGCAGCTCTGCTGAGCTTGGCTAAAGGATCTCTTGTTTGGTTTCTCAGTTTACTTCATTTGACTGGTGTCTGGGAAATGGGCACAAGTTTGTTTCTGCAAAAATGAACTTCAGCTCAGGAGACAGGAAGTAGGAAAGATGGTCTTGGTGGAGAGCAGGGGCTTAGGGCTGTTGGTAGGAGCTGTGGGGCTTTTTTCTGCTATAACTCTCCTGACCTTGGCCAGGGCTCTATCCTCATTTAAGGTGAGGATATTGCTTCTCTAGTTTTCAGGACTGTTGTGACAATAAAATCACCTGGTATTGGGAAAATGCTCCAAGAAGGGCAAAGATGGAGTACAGATAAAGAAAGCTTTGACCTCACTTTTTGCCTCAGGGACCTTGCCTTTTGGGCTCTGAGCCTGACTGCAAATACAGAGACATTTAACTGCACAGTCCACAGACATACGCTATTGTGCATTGAAAGTCAGACAATATTAATGTTCCAGAAAATAGAACCACAGGGCAAAGTTTGCACCATTTTCCATGCTTGTTGGAAACACTGTCACTGGAAGGAATTCATATGCTGCCATTTTATGTTTCCTCTACAGTGTTTGTCATGGGAATGAGTTATTAAGATGTGAATGCCTCATATATTCTGTAAATTACAGAGTAGAAACATTCAGCACTACTATTTTGACCTTTTCAGCATTCTGTGATTTGCTGGGCATGCCATTCCACATCTTTTGTTTACGGCCTCACTAAAACGTAGGGATGGAGCTGAGTGGGCAAACAGTCAAAATATACGAGGCTGGGAAAGGTCAGGGTCATGCATCACAGCACTGCTGTTCACTGGGCAGGGAAGATTAAAATCTAGACTAAGCATTCTCATGATTTTTTCCTCCTTCACTGAAAAATAATAGAAAATTGTATTTTGTAATCTGTTCTAAAGGCAGCAGTGCAGAAAATGAAGACTGATGGTATAATTTTTATTTCTTAAAATTTCAATATCATAATGTCATGATCTTAGAGGCTGTGAAAATCAAAGCTGTCATAGTCCTTCAAAAGAAGTGAGATGGAATTCTACTCACCAAATCTTTGCCTCATTTAATCCATGTTTGATAAATATTGCTCTTACCTTCATCCTCAATACCCTTGTGTTTGTCTCCATGCTACAGAAACAAATAGTTTGTATTAGGTAATTGAACTAAGACCATTAGAATGAGGTTGAATTACAGTTTCCATGTTAGATATTGTAATTTGTCATGGTTTGACACTGGCCAAACACCAGGCACCCATGGAAGCCGTTTGCTCAGGAAAAAATTAATGAAGGGCTCATGAGTTGAGATGAGGATTGGGAGAAAAATAGGGCAAAAGAGGTTCAAATTTAAAGGTATAAAGTAAATTTATTATTAACAGAGTCAGAAGAAGATAATCAGAAGTAAAATAAGCCTTTAAAACACCCATTTTTGCCCCCAGCCCCTCCCTCTTTCCTACTGACAGCACAGGGAGACAGGGCGTGGCAGGTTTTGGTCAGTTTGTCACTCCAGATCTTTTTCAATTCACTCAGGGAGAGGAGTCTTTCTTCTGCTTTGCCATCAGTCCCTCCCACAGGCAAAGCAGTCTTCCCAGAACTGCTGTGGTGTGGGTCGCTCATCCACAGGTATAGTCTTTTAGAGATAGTCTGCTCAAGTTTGGAAGCAAGGGCCCTTTTCCTTTATCTCTGGAAGCAGGGGCCCTCTCTCTTTCTTTGGGTTTCCCACTGGATTTCTGTGGCACCCACTCGCTCCAGTGTGAACACTTTTCCCATGGGCTGCGAGTGGATCTCGGCATCCCCTGTGGACTTAATGGATTACAGGGGGACAGTTTGTTTCACCATGGTCCTCACCATGGCTTGCAGAAGAATTTCAGCTCTGACTCTTGGAGCACCTCTTCCCCCTCCTTCTCCACTAACCTTGGTGATGCCATGTTGTTTTCTCTTATATGTCTTCACTTCCTCCTCTTCTCCATCTAGAAGAAACACTGCTGCCCATAGGTACTATTGTCAAAAAGTTCCACTAATTCAAAGATTTTTGCAGCATCCCGCAGTGCCAAGAGGTTGAATTTCATTTAGGTTCACCATGTTTCCGCTTCTGGCCACATGGCCCCCACTGCCACTGTGCTTCCCGGCAGGGGATATTTAATGCCTCTCTTCATGAGGGGTGCCAGGAAGGAGAAGCTGCTGCCCTTCTGCCTGCAGGCCAGGCAGGCAAAGCTCCCTGCGGGCTGCACTGAAATGGTGGTGGCGGTGGCATTGCCACGCACTGTGCTGGGACCCTGTGGTGGTGGTGGCTCGCCACCCGTGGAAAAATTGCTCCTGTGCTGTTTTGATTTTCTTCTTAAATATGTCATCACAGAGGCGTTACCAACTTCTCTGATTGGGCCGACAGTATGTCCATCTTCAGAGCCATGAGAGATTGGCTGTGCCAGACATGGTGGAAGCTTCCAGCAGCTTCTCACAGAAGCTATCTCTGTGGCTGTCCCCTGCTACCAGAAACCAGGCCATGTAAAACCAATACACAATCCAATGAAGACGAAATTAAAGACAGTCAAAGCAAGACTTCTCTTGAAATTAAGAGATATTTTTATTACCTACTGAAGACACGTTATGTGATTTCCCAAAACCCCTAGTCAGATGGAAAGTAAAAAATAGAGGAAGCAGTAATCTGAGGAAAGGCAGCAGAGGCACTCTGATTTCTACCATACTTATTTAGTTTAAAACAAGCCACATGGTGAATGATGACTGTAACTTTCTACTACTGAGTATGTTTTTATTATCTGCTTATACTCTATGTGAAGCTTACTAATATTAACGTACTTGGTTCTAGTCCCATGAATAAGTGAATAAAATTAGTCATGAAAACATCCACAGAGATCTCACTGATGTACAGTCAGGTGCCCAGATACTTCAGCTCACAGGAGCCTAAACACTTACTGGAGCAATGCTTTATATTACTTGAATACAAATTTCACCGATGGTCTTGCACACTGCATTAATTAAAAGGACTAAGAAAATTTCATTTTATATCCAGCAGAGTTGCAAATTTAAGTGAGCTGAATATGCCACTGCTATAATATCAGTGATGAAGTTTGTAAATGGAGCTATGTGCTTTCCTGGCCAAATGTGATGTAACTGTTTGCAAATTCAAAGTGTTTTTCACATTTCTCTGATCAAGCTCAGTGGTTTGAGTTGAAAATTTAAATACTTAGGATGCAGTAATTTTAATTTTAACAGGGAAAACAACCAGTGTGTCAAGTGTGCTTTTTCATTTCTAGTGAGGTGAGTAAATATTGGCATATACTCTATTCTCTGAATTTTGTCTCTCTTTATGAAGGAAAAGACTGTCCATGTGGATCTTTCCTTAGATACATCCTCTAAATGCTTCTGGACTTGACACACTGTTTTGAATAGCTTATTGCCAAGTCCTGAATATTCAGAGTTTAAAAAGTGAAACTGTTATGATTGGGCAGGCTGATCAAATCAGGATTCCTGTTTCCCAATTACATTAGTGTAAACTCTTTTTAATGATTTCCTCATCTGTATTGATGATTTTGAAATCCAATTTATAGATAATATTCTGCAGCCTGTCATTCAAATTGTTGATATTAATAAACATTGCAAGCAGAAAACTACTTTGCTGAACCATTTCAGCAGTGCTCCAATAAAGTGAATGCATATAGAGTGGGCAGAGGATTTAATTTGTTGAGGAGATGCAGCCCTGGTTTTCAGGGCCTTTCCACAAACAATCAGAGTCCGTTGATTGAGTGATCAGAAATCAGAAGGCTTTATTACGAATTGATATTTAGATTAGATATTAATAAAAAAAAGAAGATAGAAAGAAGGAGAGAGAGATCCCCTCAGCCTGCTCGGCTGCTGGAATCCTCTGTCTCTCTCTGTCTGTGAACAGAACAGAACCAGTGTGTGTGTGCAACACAAACTATGAAAACAAACCCCAAAATAGAAGTTCTTCTCTTTGGCCAAAGAGATAAGAAGAAAAACAATCTGAGATATTTACATTTTTCTCAAACTGAAAACAATCTGACAGATTCAATGCTGCAAGAACCAGTGAGGCACAAAAGTGCCTAGAAATCTTTTCAGGGTTAGCAACAAATTTTTAAGTGCAGTGGGTACTTGTGGTTTAGTTTTACCTGAATTCACCTGCCTTTTCTGCTTAACTCACTTTGGAAACTGAGTTGTAGAGACTGCAACTGTGTGCAAAAAAGGAATCTGCTTAACTAAGGATCTTTGACCAAGTGCTTTGATTTAGGTCTGTGGTTTAACTTTTCTAAATATCACCTGGCATAGTGAATAGTGAAATTGTTATTCACCCTTTGGGCACATTGCTTCTGAGAGAGGATCTGTTGCAATTGAGCAATTATTCATAGGCAGGCAAGCATACTGCTTCTCTCTGTTGTCAGGATTTTAAACCCCAGCTTCTCACAATTCAGCTCATCCCTTCACAGCCTGACCTCTCTTCTGTGAAATGCCTCCTCAGTCAGAAGACTCTTGAACAAACTTGTAATTCCAAACACCTCAATTTTTTCGTGGTACTTAGGGGTTATCAGCCGTAGTTTTTCCTGTAAAAAAACCCAGGAAATCTACAAGTGAATCACAACACTGTATTGTCTAACACTGGGTGTGGCTGTCTTAGATTATTAGAACAGCTTTTTAAGGAGACTATCAGTAAATCCTCCCTGGGAATTTGCAGGCGTCTTGTTTTCTGTGCTAATTTTGTATCAGGACCTTGGTTCCCACCTGTCTTGTACAAAATTCTGTGCCAGCTATGTAATGAGGTGTTCTACCAACATTTCAGCAGAACTGACCATGCAGATTAATTTTTTCCTATGTGATATAAGACTCTTCTGTAACTAACTTCTAAATACTGGTGTATGTGCATCACTGTTTTGTTTCTTCTTCCATAGTTATTTACCTTACAGTCTCAAGCACTGCAATCCCTGTCAGAGTTTCCATTAATCTTGTTTCTAAGGCCACATTAATTAAAATTACAAATATCTTTTGATTGAATTTCTGCTGCAAATAGTATTTTTGAATTGTGATTCTGTTATCCTACATAACCGTCTCAAAAGTTCATCATGTTCAGAAACATTGCTTTAAGTGTTCAGGGAGATATTATCAGAAGTTTGGTGAATGTCGACTTTCAGCACAGCAAAAATTAGGTGACAAATGAGAGTAGCTGAGGGTCTAAATTATGAACAGAGATTCATAATGCTAAAACAGCATTGATACATCCAGGCCCAGTCTAATTCACTGTGTTCTGTTACAGTACAAGCCAATGGAACTTCTGATTAGCAAGGGTGTGTTCAGTCATATGAAGAAACACCCATTATTAATGCGTTACAAATGTAGAATAACAGTTGTCTTTTGTTGTGTCAAAAAAATATGACCTGATATATTTGGCATGGTATAATATGTTACTGCCACCATGGCATGGCTTTTAAAGTTCAATGATGTGAAATCTGAAAATGAAGCCTGCTGCAAATGGCATCCAAGTGATGACACTTCAGATACACCTAGAACTCAAGTGTCAATGAGAATGATGTCTCCTGTAGGAAAGGATGCATAGCCTCATAGTGACAGTATAGTGCCCCTGCTCTGACATGAGCCTAATTTCCATCAGAGGAGGCATTGCTCTCCTTGTGTTCCTGTTCCTGATGGTATGAATAGGATATATTTTGTCTAGATCTTTGGAAACCTTGGAATATATGTGAGGAGATTGCTTGCTGGGTTTTGTTGTTTTTCTTCTAATGGAAACCAGAGAAATATTTTAAGCAGGTTTTTGGGGTTTTTTTTGACCAGACAATAATGAATGATTATGAGATCAAAAGTGGGCAGCAGAGCAGCTGACATGAGTAAAAACTTGTATTTTTTTGCTATATCTCTGATTGAAATCATCAGTTTTCAAAGCTGATGCTGACTCTGTTGAATTTAATTTAGTTCCTGCATCAACTCAGTTGAAGCGTAAGTGTAACTGGGAAGGGAACCAATGTTCTCTAGCAGAATGTCACATCTGCAGTGTCAGACACGTGAGTCCCCACAAATACCTGTTTCAATAAACAGCCAATTTGCTAATGCTCAGTTATGCCCACAAATAGCATCCATTTCTGGCCAGTTGTCTAGCTGAATATAGCATCCTTCTTAATCAGTGAAACCCTCTGTTGCATAACTAGTCTGACTCATTTTCCACCCAGGGATGGGAATTACCCACTCTGGTCTCTGCCCTTAATATCCTTGAGGGAACTGGTGGAAAATAGAAAGTCTGCTGGAATGGTTCCACCCTCCCTTCCAAGCAAATAAAGCTGTCAGGGCTTTGATATGTACATAAAAATAAATGGATTTTTAGAGCTAGATGTTATTAAAATACCACATTGGCTGAATGATAATTAGTGATGGACCAGTGGAGCACCCAGGGCATTCCCACGGTGTATGTTGCTTTAATGATGGCTCAGAACAAATTTCCAGACATTTACAGTGAGGTTAGATGCTAGAGACACAGAAACACCTTCCTGACACCTGGAAGCCAGCACCACCATTGTCAGCTAAAAGGAGCCTGGGCTGCCAATCCAAGCAAACCTTGCACTGCACACTTCCACTGTGCTAAATATGTGCCTTGAACTCTTGGCCCATGGCCTTTGAAGAGTGCCTGGCATAAGGTCATAAGGAAAGATTTACTGTTCTTCCTCAGGAAAATTTTGTATCTTTAGACTGAAATTCTGGATCTAGTAATAAATTCTGTGTATAAAGGCTGTGCATACAGCCTTACAGTGCCAATAAAGAAGTAAATGAAACTTTAACATTATATAATCTCTAAATAATATCCTGCATTCTCCTTTGAAGGAAACAACCTTGTGGGAGAAATAGTGGTGATAGGGCTAATCCTTTTCTCTTCCTGCCATGCCCCATTACTAACTATAGAGATGCAGTAGAAGTGGATTCAGATATTAAATTCTTTTATTGCTTTTCTTATTTAAACATTCATAATGGATTACAACAGAGGCCATTAGGCACAGAGGCCTGCACTTAGACAGGAATAAAGCAACTTCTGACCACTGCCCATTCATGTAGGAAGTAATATATTGTCTGCTCTGCAGCTCTTGCAAGTAATAAATTGATGATACAAACTATCCAGCAGGAGTGAGGGACTGGAGAGACAAAGCAATAACATAGCAAGATTTTGGCAGTTTTAACCTTTCAGGAGCAGCATAGCAGCTAACCATGCACCCAATACAATAATCTGAAACAGTACAACAATACAGCCCAGGAGATATAGCCCAGGAGAAGTGAATCTCTAACTCAGCAAGATTGAAGCCATGACTTAAACCTTGACATAAATGTTTGTAAGCCAACTTTTGCTGCTTGTTAGCAGAAGACTAAATCTTTCATCCTCCATGGTAGTTTTGCCCAGCAGATTGTTTTTCATGGAAAATCAGCTCAGTGGAAGCCAATCCAAACTGTTTGTGGCTTGAATTATATTTTATAGAAATCAAGCTGCCCAAAGGGCTATGAAAACAATGTGGTTCTGTGGCCCCTGATTAAAAAAATGTGATGCAGCTGATTACTCACTTACGTTACATTTTCAAAAATAAGTATTCGTGCAGTGCAAACTGTCTGCTTAGTGAGAGATTAAGGAACCAGTCCCTTAAACCTCTTCTGTAAGTGAGCAATGAGCAGTTTTAGATGTTTATGTTTTGAGTCCATAATGCGCCCTGACAAGGGAGGTCACTGGATGGAGGTAGGGAGAAATAAAATTAAAATTGAATAAAAACAACTGAAGCCCTGGGACAAAGTTGCAACATTCTATTTTTATTTTTGAGACATCTGGGCTCACTGGGATTTTCTGAATGTCTCTCACTGAAGTTGCATATTAAGTACCTTGAAAGCAAATGATGCAGCAAAGGAGGAAGTTGGCTACTTTCTGTGCACTGAGCAGAGATTTCTCATTTCATCCATCATTCACAATGTGCTGCAGTACTTCCAGAACTACTGAACTTATCTAATGCAGAGTGGAATAAGACCAAGAGCTCCATTTGCAATATGTGCTCTGCTCTGAACTGAATGTGATAAGGTGGTTTGTAATTGCTGGGTTTAGTAGCATAGTTTAATCCTTTAGGTTTAATATTGTGTGGCTGTACACTCTGCTTTTTAGGATACATGGAATTATCAGCTTTCAGAAATCAAGAGTTGGTTATTTATAAATCACAAGCCTGACTTACATATCAGACTCAAGGGCTCAAGGGGCTTTTTGCCTTTTGTTTCCTGTAAATGTAGATGGTACCTCTGTCTGTAAGTACATCATTAGAACTGCACTTTAAGAACTGCTATCCAGCTTCTCCATTTCCCACAGTGATCCCATAGAGTTATGTTAATGGATTTATGGCTTTCCAGGTTGTCTTATATCTTACTCTCCACACAGCAGAGAGCAGGCTGTATAATAATTTACTCAGAGTAGCAGTAAAAAAACGCAGATAAGTCTTGCAAGCTTACCAGTAGTTGGCCAGTCTTGGGAGCTAGAGTTGGATGATCTGATCTCTCAAAACCTTTCCTGGTTCAGCATCCATTTTGTTATGATTTAAAAAGCTGGAGATTGAGGCTCCTGGTAAAATCCCAAGAGCATTGGTTTCCAAGATGTTGATGAATTTGGCAGTGCATCTCTTCTCTCTTTCTGTTCACCACTTAATTGCAGTTAATAATCAAATTATTAAAATAGCTTTCATTTGTCAGCTTCTTAAATGCACTTCTCATCTTTGCTGTTGAAATGTATCAGTGTGTCTGGTTGGAGAAGTATGATCATCTGTAGTGCCCAAAATTATAGAATTGTATAATAGTTTGAGTTGGAAGTGACCTTTAAATGTCATTTAGTCCATCACCCCTACAAGGAGGAGGGACGTCTACAACTAGGTCAGGTCACTCAGAGCCCTGTCCAACCTGACCGTGAGTATTTCCAGGGATGGGGCCGTGCTCAGGTGCAGTCTGGCAGCCACAGTAAGTTCTTACACCTGAGGCAATTGCATCAGTCTCTGTAGTTTGCTCTAAGTCAGCGTGTGCCCAGTCCCTGGATTGTTTAGGTTACTGACAGACAGAACTTTGGTTTCTTTGGTGATTTAGGAAAGAATCTACAAATTAAGGGTTGTGGGGGGGCCGGAGGGGAGGAACTATGAGGACTACATTCTGCATATCCCCTTTCTGTTACCTCTTCTTCAAGGAGATTTTGGGGCCTGTGTCACTTGCAGAACAGAATGGATTAAACATGAACAGCAGAGATAGTTTATTCAAAATGGTACAGCAGAAGCTATGAGAAAGATGCAGATAGAAGAAACTGCAAAAATCACATCCTTTTGCATAGAACAGAACACCCTGGTGAAGACTGAAGAACATCCTGCAGCAAGATAAGCAAGTGCACAAAAGAAAAAGTAACATTATAGCTTGCTATGTGTTAGCTAGCATGTAGACAGAACAAATGGAAATTGTTATATGGAAGGTTAAACAGTATAAATATATCTTCTTAATAAATGTTCTGCATCATTGATGCCCAGACTGTGCACTCCAATCACTGTTATCTGGTGCCCCATGTGAGGAGTGAGAAAGAGGCCTACCTGTGCAGTAGATGGTGAACCCTGCTGAACACAGTCTCGTTGAGAGGAAGCGACAGTCAGCAAAACAATACCTTCGGTTATTGAAGGTGAGCAGCAGGGAAGGATAGGGGCTCAACCCTCCTGGGAAAAAAAATCCGTGTTACAACTTGCAGAATTACTTTTCAAAAATCGTGAGAGACAAATTCCCTCTCATTCACTCAAACAAATCTTGAAATAGATTGCAGGGAATATTGACAGGGGTGATACTTGTTACAATTTTTGCAAAAGACATTTGGAACACAGTGGGGATTAAGCTGTGGGACAGAGTGACAAGGAAAGCTGATCTTGCAGCTGCAGAGCTGCTGCTTGCATGGAGAACTATGCTAGAGGTTATTAAAGCACAGCATGCTAGAAAAGGGTCTGGGGACTGTGGTGCAGAGGAAGACAGGGTCACTGAGCCTGCAGAGCTGACTGCCGCTCAGGAATTCCCACAGATAGAGAAACCTCCACAGTTAGAGGAGCCCCCGCAAAATCATCTAGTGTTGAAAAGTGGAAAAGATTCTAGCTATCCTGATGATCTTTTTGACCCAGGGATTAATGATCCAGAGAAAAAGCTTGATTTATTTCCTCCAGACTCACATAATAAATGGGTTAAAGTTAGATTGCAAGATAAAGAAGTACCTTGGGCTCTGCTTGAAAACATTAGATTGGATGCCTTTACAGTGTCTTTTAAAGTCCAAGATACTAGAAGACCACAGAAATCTTTTACAGAGATCAAACAAGGAAGAGGAACAAAAAAGAAAACAGCAGCCCCTGGGCACTCTCCCCATGGAAAGAAGTCACGGTGCAGCCCCAGCTGTGCCACCTGTCTTCCCTTCACCCCTCGCTGAGCTTTGCACCCTGAGGACCACAACCCTCCCAGAAAAAAGAAAAAAAAAAAAAGAAAAAATAGAAAAGGAAGCACCCTGTACCCCAACAACACATGGCTCTGGCACCTTCCAGAGCAGCTGCCTGCCTTGCCTGCCTTTCTCACCTCTCCCCCTCTGCCCACAGCCCATAGCATGCTGGAACATCAAGTCCATGCCAAGCTCCAGAGAGTGGACAAACAGCAACAAAACCACAACTCCTGGCAGTGAGAGTGACACGTAGGGGGCCGGCACCTCCCGGCCCCTCCTCGCTCTGCCTCTTCCAGTGCTCCTGAGAGTTGGAGGCAGCCTCCTTCCCTAAGCGCAGAAACTTGCAGCAAATTTTGTCCCTTGTACCTCTACATACCTACTATAACTTCAACAAACTGCTGAAATTTTTCAAATTACCCTAACTACTTCTACTTCTTTCTTCTACTGCAACAGAAAGAAACTGCTCTAGGAAACTCTACAGAATTTTTTAGTCAAAGCCTTATATGTTCATAATTTTTTGAATCTTTTATAGAAACAACCCTATGCCACCTATAGTAAAGCCCTCTCCTTTTGATAATTTCAGGCTTCCAAGAAGGAGGTGGTCTAGGAGAGACTGCAGACCCCCTGCTGCCACAAGGTAATATGTGGCTTACCCTAGCCAAAGCTTTGAATCAGTCAGCACAATGGCCACACCCTAGGCACCTTTCCATAGGTGTCTGGTGGGAATTCCCATGGATGACCCACAGGCAATTGTGGCAGAAGCCCAGGGTAGGGAGCCTCACATATCCTGCAATACCTCCATGGTAACATGCATGGAAAATTTTGATACGTGGAATGATCAGTTACCTCTTGCTTCATCGGAACCACAGGAACTTAAAATTCTGGGATCAATCAAAGCAAATGTTTGCATATACTTTAACTATAGCAAATTAGGAAAGAGGTGTAACAGTGATCTATATTGTAAGATGACTCAGGATGTTTCCCCAAGTCAGTTATTATTTTGCAACAGCTTTTTGTGGTGTAATCAAACCATAACAAACAAAGGTTCAGTGTACTATGCACCCTCAGATTCTCTTACACAAAAATGGCCTCGAGGGATAGTCTTGATTTGTGGTGATCGTCCTTGGCCTGCTTTGCCTTCGCAAGCAATTGGCAGACCTTGCTTTATTGGCCACCTCACAATGCTAACTCCTAATTTAACCATGATTTTGAATCACACTCATCAGGTGAAGCATGGCCAACACAGGCATTCACTTCATGCATTTACTGCAGAGTGTGATCCAAATGCACCATTTTGGAATCCCCCACTTGTTAGGGTTACTTCAGTTTTTGTTCCAGGTGTTGCAGCAGCCAAAGCCCTGATGAATTTGCGAAAGCTTATCTGTTGGCTGGCTCAGCAAACAAATGCAACTTCCCTTGCTCTTTCTGGCCTTTTAGCAGATGTGCATTCTCTGTGCCGTGCTACCTTGCAAAATCATGGTAGCGATGGCTATCAATTTTGTGTTATTAGCCCATGGTCATGGATGTCAGGATTTTGAAAAGATGTATTGTATGAATTTATCTGATCATTCTCAATCCATACATAGCAGCATTCAGAAACTGGAGAAAAATGCTAAGAAACGACAATGGAGTGATGAAGCAAATTGGCTAGGTCAGCTGTTACAATTTTTAAACATCTCCGGATAAAGTAAGATATTATTACAAGTTAGAGTTTATGTATTGGGAATATTCTTGTGCCTTTTTATGATTGTGCCTTGCTTATTGACACGTATGCAATGAATGGTCAATAAGGCAGTTCAGCGTGTGCTGTATTTAGAACAGAAAGGGGGAATTGCTGGAGAACAGAATGGGCTAAACATGAACAGTGTGGCAAAAATCACATCCTTTTGCATAGAACAGAACTCCCTGGTGAAGACTGAAGAACATCCTTCAGCAAGATAAGCAAGTGCGCAAAAGAAAATGTAACATTATAGTTTGCTATATGTTATCTAGCACGAAGACAGAACAAATGGAAATTGTTATACGGAAGCTTAAACAGTGTAAGTATCTGTGCCTCTTCTTAATAAATGTCCTTGCATCACTGATGCCTGGTCTGTGCACTACAATCGCTGTTATGTCACAGACTGGTTTCCACCATTCCTGTGAAGTACCTCTAAAAAATAGCTTTGTGGCACTTGCAGCCTATTGCAGCAGATACTGTTTTATGTTTTAGTGTCTGGCTGGCTCCAGCTGTCACATCAACCTGAGCTTTGAAAATCATTGTGGACTTTGTGCTCCCCTATTAGGACTGTCTCTTAGGACAAACCCAAAGCATGTGCAGCAAGGTTACTTCAAGATTTATTTTACAGCAAATTCATTTCTCTGGATGTCTTATGAGATTAAAGTCAAACTTAAAAGAATCATTTTCCAAAACAAAAAGCAAACAATGATTTAGCTAGTCCATATCCCGTCATTCACCATTCAGCCTTGGGACAATGGCAGTATTATGTCATTGTCTTAACTGTGAATGTTGCCTCTAGATTTGTATGTTCTAAGGATGGAGAAGCAGCCTTTCTCCAATAAAAGAAAGGCTGGTTGTCTTTGATAAAGCATAGATAAATGCTTTGATAGTTACTTTTTAATTACTTTATTGCAAAAAAATTTTCAATGAAGCCGTAAAAGAGGAAAAAAATGATCAGCCTAATTGCCTCAAGATGGATATGTAATGGATAATTCTCTTGTTTAATGGATCTAGTAATAGACCACCTGTTTCAGTTGCCTTTTCCCATTCAGAATATGAATGAATTATTCTCTCAGATGTTCACACAGAGAAAACACAGTCACGCCCTCAAAAACTCAGTGATTCTTTGTTTTACTTTTTTTCTTCCTTGAGGTTTGTTCATTCTTGTTCTCTGTATCAGCCAATCTTGGTACATTTAACCTTGGGAAAATAAAAGCTTTTGGTGTGATGTGTAAAACTTCATGTGTTTTTGTTTTCCAGTTGTGTTTCAAATAAGAATTGAGAGCCATGCACATTAATAAAACATTGTCAAATCCCCAGAGAGTCAGGCCTGAGTCGAAGTATTACTTCATTATGGGATCAATGTATATACCCCAGTATGGATACCATCCCTCTTGCCCAAGTTCTGTGTCTTTTGGTATAGGTACTACTTGTCTCTGATAGGATTCAGTTGTGTTGAGGGTGTTTGAGCTCCACACCCTGTCTTGTGATTCAGTATGTTTTAAAATAATCATTAACAAAAAGAACTGCACAACTTTGTGGATAAGGGCTTTTCCTTTTTGTGGGCATGTGGAATTCCTGAGCCATTCTAAAGATAGGAAATTTCAGTAAGTAATGTAACATTTCCTCTTGCAGTGTTGGTGGTTTTCACTGGTAATTTTGGGAGGGGAGAGGGTTTGGGTGTTTGGGGAGTTTATGCCATTAAGGTTAGAATACATTTCCAAAATGCCGAAAGTGAATATATTGCCAGTTACCATGTCCCACTCATGTGGGTAACTTTCTAAGACATGGTAACTTGCTGTCTTTTTAAATTAGGAGCAGTCCAGTTCTGAGGATCAAGCACGATCACCACAAATCAAGACTATCCCTCGAGGCCATTTTTGTGTAAGAGAATCTGAGGGTGCATAGTACACTGAACCTTTGTTTGTTATGGTTTGATTACATCCTCCTGTTGTAAGCCCTGGTCTGATCACTTTAAGCACATCCAGAAAATCTGTCTCTATGGTTCTTCCATGTTCCCTGTGGTACCTCTGTTCCAAAGATGTGCGTTTTCCTTATGAAAAATCTCTTTTCAAAGTTCACCCCCCCAACACTTGAAATTTGAGACTCAGAAGGCTTCTTGCATCCAGAGGCTTCAGAAGCTTCAGTCAGAGATTAATGAATGAAGCAGTCTATCAGGCATTAAAATGGCAACAGGGAAGGTGGGATGGGAAGAAACAAGCACTCATTTAGAAAAAACTCAAGATGTCAAGAACAAAATTAATCAAGCCATCAGGGGGTATAAAGATTTTTTTTTTTAACATTTACAGAGCCATGAAAGGAACCTGGGTAATAAACAAGAAGAAAGAAAATGGCATATTTATGGGCTTAAATTCAACCTGGTTGATAGAAGAGAAATCTGGTGGGAATGATCTGCATGATGGAAGCGCTAAAATCCATTTTTATCACCTATTTAAGAGCAGATGAGGGAAGGACAAGCCATCTGTCAGAAGTGATGTTTGCAGCTTCTGAGAACCTGGAAGCAGCTTCTGATGGATATGTATCCGTCAGTGTTGTAGCCATGAAAAAGCAGGAAGGAGGATGGGGTGGTGTCTCTGCAGACCATGGATTTGCAGTGAGGAAGAAGGTGACCCATTGTGAAGTCTTTCGCTGTTAGTTGAGGGCTGGGAGAGTTGTTCCATTGTGTTGCATTTCATCCTCATTGTGGCAAGCTGGAAATCAGGTTTTGTCAGCAATAAAACCTCCCCCTGAAGTTCTCTATCCTTAGCAGGGGACTTACATGTCAGCTTCATCCTGAGAAGCAAAGAGGAATTGACCAGAGCACTAAAAGCTCTGGTTGCAGTGGGGGGCCTGCAACCTTCTCTGGTAGACAGCTTAGCCCGTGGGAAGAATCAGAAGATGATATTTTCAATAGATGTTCATATGTGTCCTTTATTTCTTCCAGCTCCCTCAGGGCTGGGGGCCTGGACCAGACTGGCTACTGCTGGGCAAACCCCAGAGTTCCCCAGGCAGGGGAACATGAATAGCCAATAGTGTACACAGCTTGGATACACCTCACCCTTTTGTTTTTATTAAAAATGACAAAAACAATTTCAAGAGAACACAATTTATTTTTTGAGCTTTAAAAGTCTAAACAGAGCATTTCTGGAGCATTACAGAGCTGGTAGGAGAGAGATGGATGCTTTTTGAACACGCTTTGGGGGGAAACTGAGGCAGGAGAGGGTTGGGTTTTTTTCCATTTGTACCTGTTAGAACTTCAATCAAAGATAGGTAATTTTTTCTTTCTTTTTTTTATCTCCTACTTGGCATTGGAGGGGAATATCGGGGAAACGAATTGGGAAAAACAAGGTTTTGTGAGGGAAACCATGGAGGAAAAAATGGAAACTGGGNAAAAACAATTTCAAAAGAACACAATTTATTTTTTGAGCTTTAAAAGTCTAAACAGAGCATTTCTGGAGCATTACAGAGCTGGTAGGAGAGAGATGGATGCTTTTTGAACACGCTTCGGGGGGAAACTGAGGCAGGAGAGGGGTGGGTTTTTTTCCATTTGTACCTGTTAGAACTTCAATCGAAGATAGGTAATTTTTTCTTTCTTTTTTTTATCTCCTACTTGGCATTGGAGGGGAATATCGGGGAAACGAATTGGGAAAAACAAGGTTTTGTGAGGGAAACCATGGAGGAAAAAATGGAAACTGGGGATAGTAGGGTATACGGTAATAAGGCAAAGTAGGCTCAGGGTATGGAGATTGTTGGCGTGGATATTGTTTACAGTAATTGCAATTTTGTGGATAATTACTGCCTCTGACTGTCACACCATTAGGTCCAGTCACATGGGCTGCCTGCAGGCCCTTCTTTCTTAAAACGATATTAAATTCTACGATTGCCCTTTCTTTCACACTGTGGATACACTTATTGGGGTTATTTTTACAATTACAGTTCTATGGATAAACACATCTTTTTCTGTGTTNAAACTGGGGATAGTAGGGTATAGGGTAATAAGGAAAAGTAGGCTCAGGGTATGGAGATTGTTGGCGTGGATATTGTTTACAGTAACTCCAATTTTGTGCATAATCACTGCCTCAGACTGGCACACCATTAGGTCCAGTCACATGGGCTGCCTGCAGGCCCTTCTTTCTTAAAACGATATTAAATTCTACGATTGCCCTTTCTTTCACGCTGTGGATATACTTATTGAGGTTATTTTTTACAATTACAGTTCTATGGATAAACACATCTTTTTCTGTGTTATTTTGTATTATAAAACCATAATTTTGCTTTACATTATACTATTTGACAGTCTCTAAAACTTTTGTTGTTAAGACTTCTCTTATCACGTGCTTGCATGGCTGCTGGTTTCACACGGTCGCTGTTTTGCCAATACTAACACCTCGGTTGGGCTTTTTCGCCGTTGTCGTGTGAGTGGGGTTTTTCGGGCTGCTCTACCACGCTGGTCCTGCCGCGCCTGCTTTGGCGCTTGTACGCTGGATTTTCTGGGCGCGAGCCGGGGGCCGCTGGGGGCCGGGCTGGGCCACGCTGCTCGCCTTCATCACCATCACTCCGCCACCTGGAGTGCCTCTGCCTGCGCTGTTCAGCACCGCACTGCCGCCGCTCACACCTTCGCTTGCACTGCCTGCTTGGCCGCCGCCGCTTGCCATCCCGGCTGCGCCACCGGCCTGGCCGCTGCTCTCCAGAGCCACTTCACCGCTGTTTCTGCTTCCAGCTTTTGCTATAGTTGTGCCACTGCCTTTGCAGTCACTTTCCTCGCTACCACCGGCCAGGCACTCACGGCGCTCTCGGCACCACACAGAGCGCGGGGCCAGGCGGGCACCTCCAGGGCGCGACCCAGGCGCATTCAGCTTCAGCACTGCTGCCACGGTTGGTGCCAAGGCTGCAGTCCCTGGTACCCTGCCTGCCTGCGGGAGATGCCTCTCCCTCTCTCGCAGCAGGCTCAGGGCGCAGGGATGTGCTCGCACAGCCGTGGCAGAGCCCACAGTAGGACGCATACTGCCGGGGAGCATGTGATGGGAGGACCTCGTGGTCCCACGGTGTCCATTGTATTGCTCAACAGCTTCTGTAATTAGGTAATATTCACGGAAATATTCTTCCATCGGCATATATTTTGATCAAGAAATTAATTCACTATAAACTTTTTTCTAAAAGCTTTTGGTAAGAGCCAAGTCACAAGAAACATAGAAAAAGTTTTTAAACAGGCATGCTAGGAAGTGTTTCAGTTCCTTCTTAGCCTGAGTAAGGCTAAAATTTGCATATTGTTGTTTGAGCGTCTTTTCCAGTGTAAGATAAATGTCCTTTTGAGGCTCGGAAAGCCATGATTCTACCCACGGTTCTTCCATGGTCTAAGAGGAAACAGCTAGACTAAAGCAAGGAAAGAAAACCCAGGGAATTCTTACTCACTGATTCTTGTGGATTTTTAAAAATTTTTGCTGTTTCTCTTTTTACTGTCTCCAGAGGTTTCATGGGATTGCTTAAAATGCTGCCATTCTCCACCAATTGTTGCAGTGGGGAACCTGCAACCTTCTCTGGTAGACAGCTTAGCCCATGGGAAGAATCAGAAGATGATATTTTCAATAGATGTTCATAGGTGTTCTTTATTTCTTCCAGCTCCCTCAGGGCTGGGAGCCTGGACCAGACTGGCTACTCCTGGGCAACTCCCAGAGTTCCCCAGGCAGGGGAGCATGAATAGCCAATAGTGTACAGAGCTTGGATACCTGTGACCACAGGGTAGGGGCTCTGGGACCCCCGTGTAACCCCTGCTTTCCACCCAGGGCCCATCTCCCCAGGGGGGTGCCCCAACAAAAAGCTAGTTTAGTTTAACTAGATATAGAAGGCCTATGGTTTGGCAATCTTGTTTCCACATGATATATGTAAAGACCAAATGGGTGAAAAAAAGTTAAATCCAAACCACGAGCAATATTGCCTGATATCAGCTTTATTTATCACTGATGATATCACAAAACTGTGCCTATGTTCCATCTCTACATCAGAGTCTGTGCTGCCATATCCAGCCCTCTCCTGCTACTGCCAAAGAGCATGATTTATGGTAAGTGTCCATTTGGTCTGATATTTCAGATATTTCTAATATTTTTGGTCTGATTTTCGTGCAACATTGAGATGGTGCCAGCAATCCCCATCTTTGTTCCAGTAGCTTCTGCACCACTTCCCTGTGGATGTCAGCTCCACAAAATCATCCAGTGGGATTTTGTGCTCACTCTGCTAAGAGCAACTAGATTGCTGGGCATGGGGGTGGAAGACAGACAAAAGAGAGAGCTTCTGGTCCCTGCTCTTCCTAAATTGTAGTCAACCAAATAGTAATAGCCCTGAGGTGCTTTGTTGTATTGATAAATTCTTTTTTTTTCCATCAATTTTGTTTAAAAGTTTCAGTTGTATTGCCTGTGACAAAATTCACAGGCAATAAGTGTTAAGTGTGGCTTTAAAGGAGCCACATTCAGTGTTGGCAGCAGTGCTGTGGTAAATCAGCTTGTAGAACATGAAAACTGCAGCTTAGAACTGGGGAAAGTTAGAGAACACTTCAGTAAAATCTCAGCAGCCAAGAGCCAGGACGGCTTTGCCCTGGAGTTACATTGAAATGGGGGCAGTACATAGTGACACAGACGTACCAGACAACACTTCAAGTACAGCAAAATCAGGAAGTCCATAGGACTGTAAAAATGATGAGGGAGTCTGCTCAGAATCATTTTGGGAGAGCTACTGTTGACCAGAAGGAATAATACAATTCCTAGGGAATACACGCAGGATTGGAGAAATGCTATTTCTGGCTCTGGCATCTTGATGGGATCCTTGCAGCATTCAGTCTCCAGGACTGGCTGCTAGCAATTTGGGAAGCTCACTGTGAGGAGGACAATTTGGGATATCCACAAGAAAGGATAAAGAGCTGGGAAGAGTTAAAGAATCTCTGCTGTGTTCTATACAATGCCACATGGCTTAGTCTGTGAGTTACATATAGAGGGAATTGGAATTGGTGATGGAGAGCTCTTGTGTCAATTAAGCTGCAGTAACGAGCCGTGATTACACGAGTGTAACGAGAAGTGATTACATTGTGTTGATGCTATGAGTGTATCCCAGACTTACAGCACAGGCTTTTTCCACGGGAGTTAATAAAGAAATGCAGCAGCTCATCAGCCTGTGGCTCCCCATCACTGTCAATTCTTCAGTCAGGAACTGGACTTGGCCCAATTCAAGATGTGCTGCCATCTGACTTCCTCCTGTGGCTCGTGGAATTAGAGCTCAAAGTGGGAGATCAGTGGGCCTTTCCGCCTCTGTCCTCTCCAAAAAGCTGGATGTCCAGTGTTGAACCTCAAGTTACATAAATGACTTGATTTTAAAACCCCTTCAAAGTGAACAGGATCTGAGCCTTGGTATATAGCCAGAGTGAAAATTCTAGTCTGTAATTGTTAATTATGTGTGAATGTACCATTATTTACAAGTACACTCTGTAGAGGACCAATACATGAGAGAAAATAGCCTAGTTCAGGCTAAAATGCACTATTTCTAATAAATGGTCAAGCCAGAATGTGTTCAAGATGTAGACCACAGAGTCCTGGAGATTGTCTTGCTCCTGAACAAAACAGGGCTCATATACCATAGGGCTCCCACCCCAAAATATCTACTGGACCTCTAGTTTTGTTTGATGCAAGGTAACTTGTAATAGTGGGGAATCTGGGAGATACATCTGCATGGCAAAGGTATGATTTAATAAGCTTTGGGATTTTTAAAAATTTAAATAGTTATGCCAGTGTACTCCCTGCTATATAGTTATGCTAATATAAAGTATTTCAAAATACTTTCTTGTTCTTAGTGTTGATTATCTGTGCCTATATGAGCAGATTCTGAGGTAACATATAGTTATAATAAACCTCTTTGATAGTCTGAATTTACAGAAAACAAATATCAGATTATGCTTACTTAATATGCACAAGTGTGCACAAACTCTATTTCTAGTTTTATTTCTCTATAAATAGAGCTAAGCTCTAGTTACATATGCCTAAATGCCTGAAAAGAGGGATTTGATTTCAGAAGCTATTGTTGTAATGCAGTTAGCTCTGATTTTAATACTAGCAAATTCCATTTTGAATCATGTTAATGTAGGAGAGTAAAATAGACTGTGAAAGTTAGCTGTTTCTGGTGTTCAGAAGAACATGCTTTTTTCATCCATTCTCTGTTTTATGAAGTAATAAGTCTAAACCCAAAGTTTATTTAGCTATTCCCAAGGAAATCAAAGTGCATAGTCTGATTCTGCCTCTTACAAGAGAAAAGTAATATATAAAGCTTGTGGTTTGACCAGGAGCCTGCAAAGCCTTATCCTGTTGAGTAAATCTCAAGTTTGGTCTGTATTACCTGAAAGAGGAGTCATAAATAGCTGTACCAGGAATGGATGTGTTCATTGTACCCGATGGTTTACCATCATCCGCAGCTTCAGGTGCTGAGATACTCTGATAAAATGAAAACAGATGCTCATAGGTTTTTTATTTGTTCTTTCCTTGTTTAGTTCCTTGAACTTTATTGTTGCATTTTAGGCTGTGGCTTGTTTTCACATAGTGTAGTGTAATGCATATTTCATGTGTCTGGAGGCAATATGTTTTTCCCCAAGTTCTCAGAGGTAAGGAGCCAAATTTTCAAAGGTATTGCAGATTGCCAGGGAAATAATAAATCTGGACATGGTATTTTATCCAGGGCTGCTAATGACCCAATTTACTGGCTTCAAGTGAGCTTTCCCCAAGGCAAGTTATGCTTTTCCAACCAGCCCTCTCCTGCTTCCCAACAGTCCCATCTGTGGCAGAAAATGATGGAAGCTAGCAGAGCCATTGTGTTATTGAAACATCTCTTCCCTTTGCCTGCAATGTGCGGTCATAGGCTAGTCAGACAAAAGGGCTAATTCATTATGATGAACTTGCTGTTATTAAGAAATTAGAGCAATTACATTTTATGTAGGCCCAGAACATCTTACATCTGTTCTGTATTCACCATGAATTGTAAGATTTAATGGAATTTGATCTATCCAAAAAGGAAGAACCAGTTAGTGATGAGGAACTAAAGCTTAATAAATATGTACGATCCAATGTTTAACAGTCTTGAAAGGGATTTCATATAACTTGCAGCTCCAACCATAAAGACAATGACTACTCAGCCATATGCTCTTCATAGTTGTCGTTCTGTTCACTTCTATTTGCACCATTCTGTTTACCTGGAGTAGTTTCCATGTGCTACTCTGAGAAGGATTCACACAAAGAATTCATAATGCTAGTGTTAATACATCTAAATGTCTCAAAAAAAATTACAGTGATGTTTTAGAAATTGTGAAAATGGGGTTGGGGGATTTGTCCTTTTCCAGGGACTCTAAGAAGGGTTCTGCACACAGGCTCTCATGTCACTTAACTGTTCTGTGAACAGCCTGTGAAAGGAAGGGAAATGAGAATGATGGTTACAGTAGAAGGAGAGAAAGGGAGAGATGTGAGGAAATACAATGGAAAGTGGAGCAGAGGTTGAAGGGAAGGAAGGAAAAATCTGTCTGGGGGAAAAAGAAAAGAAACATCAAAAAGACAGAAGGAGAAAAACAGAAAGCTACAGAAAGCAATCACCAAGCAACATCAGCAAGAAGAAAAGCAACATGAAAACATTCCGGTGGAGAAGAAAGAATCTTTTTAAAAAGGAAAAAAAGAAAAGAAAAAGCGAGAGACTTAAGAAGTGTCTCTACCTAGCATCCACCCTCAGGTAAGAAGTGTCTCTACCTAGCATCCAGCCTCAGGAGAGCTGTTCTAAAATTGAGGATACATCACTTCTCCTGGCCATTTACTCAGATGTATGTTTTATTAAACTCTGAATAATATCCTCACATTCTATTCAAACACTGGCATCTATGCTTACCACTCCCTGAAACCTGGCAGGATTGCTTGGGTACTGACAGCAGATCCTGACTCTACTTCTGTTACACATTTATGGTTAAGTGTGTGTGACTTTCAGTTAATCTGTACTGGCTGTATGTGAAGGGGTAAGTCTATACATGCACATATATAGACTTCAGGACTACACAACTGTGCCAAAAACAGGGCAGCAAGTGCACGTGTGGTTGGGTTATTTAACCATTCCAAAGGAGCACAGATTATGTCTTCAGTTCTTTGCCCTGAATCATGCAGTATTGGAGTTATCATTGATTATTGCCAGTGAAGTTGAGCATATGGGCTTAAAAGAGTTCTAAATGAATTTGTTTTCTCTTATTGCTACCTATCAGATACATACATTCAGGCAGCATAAGGCACCTGATTCTCTTCACCAATCCCTTGTGTGCAATATTGAAAGAATTCAAAACAGTGCATATTTTAGCTATCCTTCAGAGATGAATTATTGCTGTTTATGCTTCATGCAGACACTTGGAAACAGATTTCTGCATATATATCATATTTTGCTTGCAAGTAAGTGTTTAAAGCCACAGTTACATGATATTTAAATCTAAATTATTCTGTATTTTTTAAAATCTGAGATGAGTTTTTAATTTACAACAGTAAATCTAAAGTGAATGAGGGAGATACTATGAACTTAGCTTTTTAACCATTTCAAAATCATCTCTTAACTGTAGAAAAAAGTCAAGATTCAGAGAAATGTCCTTCTAAGTGGACATGCCCACAACCCTGTAAACATTTTGTGTAAGAGTTTATTAAAGTCTCTCAGGTGTTCTTCTCACCCTTACTTAGACTGAGAATTCAGGGTTGAAGGTGAAATATTGGTTCTGTAGAAGGGAAAGATAAAGCTGCTACTAATGGAATAAACATTTTATTTCACTGTCTGTGTATCCCTATGGACAACTGAGCAACAGAACTCTGCTTTTGGGCAGAGAATAAGTTAGCATACACAGCCTCATCACTGTCTCACATGCATATATTCATCTATATATGCTGTGCCTTGGAAAGTTCTGCATTGATATATTGCATTTCTACAGTGAGGTTAACAACTCTCCTTTGTTTTTTTTCCCCTCCATACATTTTCCTTAAGTGCAGATAGTGATTAAGGAAACTGTATGAATAAACCACTAAAAAAATCTCTGCCTTGATAGGGAAACTCACTGCAAAGCTTTTTTTTTTTTTAATGTACAGTATTGTGTTGTCTGCATCTTTTCCTTAGTGTAATCTCCTTTTCTGTGTCACTTATTTAAAATTCTGACTTTCAAACAGCTACATAAATTTCTTTAAACATCTCCTGACTCAATAAAAAAGCAAGGAAGGGATTAAATTGAACGCTCAGGCTTCATTCCATCGTCTCACAAAAGTGTTCAGATAAACTATGAAATAAATATTTCTGTCCTGTCATTTCAATAGCTCTGATATTATTTATGGTCTCATCTGTATAATCTTCACTCAGAAGTAATCAAAAAGTTCCCCTCAGTCAGCTTGCATGATCTTTAGAAGTGGAAAGTACAAATGCTTTTGCTTAACTTCAGCTCAAATAAGGGACAGGGATCACAGTATTAGGTGTCCATGGTTGTTCTCAAACAATATTAATGTTCAATTAAATGAAAAATTCTGGAGATGCTTCACCCCATTTCAGTTCTGTAGTAACACAGCTGTAAGTGGGCTGCTGCTGTATGAGCTTTTCTAGAAAAGGATTCTGATTTCCATTGTAATCGTGGTGCTGTGGGGAAAGAGGCCCATGGGGAATGTTTCCTTTGAGCTGTGAGATTTCAAAAAGTTTGGGGAAGGAAGAATGGATTTGGTTGGCTTTTGCTGTATGAGCAAGTTTTTTTCAGAGAGAAGCATAATTCCAGAGCAGCTGAGAATCCAAAGAACAACGTAAGGGATAGAACAGCTTCAGAAACCTGGTCTGTTTACATTTGACCTTTAGTGTTGGTGCCTCCTGATCCAGACTTGGGTTTAACCAGAGGCCTTTGGTTGATTTTCACCCAAAAGCTGACATCCATCCACGCACCCAGAGGAAGCTTGTGCGAAAATCAGCTGCTGAGTTCCCCATCCCCTGCAGGCTTCACATCAGAGGCAGCACTGGGCCAGGACACAACTCTCAGCTGCAAAGAGGGCTTTAAAAGTAAATGTCTGGCTATAAATGAACCTTTGGAAAACTGCTGGCATAGGATCTGTGCCACAGCACATCAGTATACCAAAAAAAGGAGAGGAGTTTGCAAACATCATTGAGCTCTGCTCCGAGTTCTCTCCCTTTCCCTTCTAGGAGGCTTTGAACAGCTCCTGGTGGAAAAAAGTGATATTGGGTTTACTGATAGTCTTTAAATGTTTGAGAAACATGGTTTAGAGAATTGCACTATTACTTCTTAAATTATGTGTACTAAGTTTATCTAAATTTCTAAATACAGGGTTCAGATTTTTTCAATCCCCCATTACATAACTTCGCATCACTGAGTTCAATACTTTGGCAGCATGAGAATAACAATTGTCTTTAAAAATAAGGCTTTGCTGCAGGTGATGTTTGGAAAATAAATGTGTTTTTCTTCTGGACTAGTACTCATACTTACAGCAGATATTCTTCTCTGTGCCTAAAAGAATTATTATGGGCTGCTGCATGAAAGACTCATTGTTTTTAAATGTAGATGTTGTTCCTACAAATACTTTAAAAATTGAATCTCATCACATCTGTTTCATGCAGTTAAGAACACTTTTAGGCAGCTTTTCAGCAGGTGTTGCTGATTTTTTGCTTTTATTTCAGTTCTCCCAGTTTGATTCTATCTGAAAATCCTTTGGTTTGATGTCATCTGATACACTGTGTTGCTGTCATGGTTTTGACTGGCTGAGATGTCATGGTGTCTATTAAGCTCCATAAAGGCAGAAGTTAGAATGCCTCAGCATAATCTTAGCCGCTAACTCTTTTCTAAGCCATTTACAAACAGACATAATATCATTAGCAGATCATGAAAGAGAGATATCTGTTGTACTGTCATAATTTAAACTGCAGTTCTAAGTTAATTTTCTGGACAATGATAGGAAGATGGTGTTGAACATATGGAGTTTTTATATGCTTCTGTTTAGTGCGTTTGGTAACACAGATTTATGAGGGGGGATCTTGGGTGTTAGTTACTTGGTGATACCGTAGTTTGCACCATTCTGTTTTAAACAGTGTAGTTCCCTACTTTGCCATGTAATAAATCAGATCCTGCCACTGTTACTCGGACAGAATCCCACAGTATTATGCTTTAAAAGATCACGCACATACCAAAAGCTAGATTTGGGGTGGATACATGGCTCTGGAAGAGCCTGCCAGCTGTTAGTGATTTTGAGGGCATGCCAGTGCCTTGCCTGCTCAGACATGACATGTTTCTCACTGAGCACCTCTCTACTTGCATGCCCTGACTGAAGAACAGTCTCTTTGATGACTGGGGCTCAGGTCAGCCCTCGGGTTATGGCAACATGAGTCAGAATTTTGTCCTATAAATAAAAGGCTCATCCTTTATTTCAAAACTAAGTGGAACTTTAAGTACATTCAACTGCCATCCCTCATTTAACTTCTCCCATTTACTTCACAGTGACTATTAATTACATAGCTCCTGTTTTCTTCTCTGGCATCTATTTTCCACTGTTTCACATGAAAGTAGTAGAAAATACATTATGTGTGTCTCCTTGGACATCTGGCACTTTGGAGAGAAGAGCTGCAAAATGATTTAGTGATAATCCATATTGTTTTGAATAGCTTAGGACATTGGTGAAAATACTTGTTATGCTTTCATAGAAAATTGCTGTAGGTTTCAAGCAAGTGTTGAAATTCTAATAGTCTTTTTACAAATTCTAAGAAGTTGTACTGGTTGAGGGAAATAATTGCTTCATGGTACTGATTAGTTTCTGGTTTACACTCCATTTACATTCATTTTAAGATCACAGGGTATCATTGATGGTGTCACTGTTAGTGAAGTGAGGCCACTCTGCAGGAGCCCCAGTTCTGTCAGTTGTGAGACACCTGCAGCTCCACTCAACGGCAAAAGATCACATCCTAATGAGGTGGTTTCCTTCACTTGGACACACTTTTGGTGCCCATAAGAAGACGAAGGAATCCATAGTCAGAGCATTTTAATGGAACTAGGACACAACTGCTATGCTCCTGCTATGCAATTGCTGCCAAGGGTGGTGTGTTAGAGCTGGGATTCCTGCTGAGGTTCTAGCCCTCATCTCTGACTTGGTACAGCTGGATCCACAGACAATGGAATTCCTTGGAGAAGGGAATGATAGGTTTCTGGAATGATGTAATGACTAAGGAATGGACTCAGACCAGCAAGGATACTGAGATGTTTTGAGAAACGAGCTGGTTTTATACACTTGCTTTCCGACCCAGTATTTCTTTATATGGTATTTTTCACTGAGCGACCTATCACACGTTGCCATGTCAGTAACACACTTCAGTAGTGTCCTTACATGGGGGTGACCACATGCTGCCCACCCATCCAGCAGCATCTGGCAGGCTCCTCTCTGCAGGGCTCTGCCATGTGGCATCTCCTCCCCCAAGGTCAGGCAGAGACAAGCTTCTCTGTGCTGTCATGGCATTCTGCAGGCGTGTCCCACAGCCCGCAGCTCAACTCCATCCTGTCTCTCCCCACACTGGAACTGTCTTTGAACCATCTGAAATTTCTAACAATGGCTCTTGGAAAAGGCACAGAAAGACCATGTGAATGTAGAAGAGCAGCCAACTCACAGGATAATTATGCCTGTGGCTTTGCTACCACGCTTTATTAGCCTGAAGGATCAAAGGAGACTGTTGAATGACTTTCAAGGAATCAACTACATCAGTTGCTACTAGATGTAGTTGATGATGATGTGACAAGTAACAATAAGTTTTGCTATAATGAGAAAAGACGAAGGCAAACTACTGATGTGTCACTTAGATCTTATTTTAACAAGGTGCAAAATTCTTGCAGATTAGACCCACCATAATGCTTGTAATATTTATCTTAATGTGAAAATTATGGCATTCTTCAGTATTATGGAAGTCTTCAGTACCATTAGTTAGAGATGTCTGTTTGACTTATTTCAGAAAGAGATTTTCTGCAGCATAAGACCACCCCAGCCTCTTGAGCCCTCCTCTTGTATAAAATCTCTGCCTTCTCCATAAAAAGGATTCTCCTGTGCTTCCCATGCCTTTGTGGAGTTGTTTTCTGGTAATGGTTATAACTAGCACACCAAAGACCTGGGCTCCAACATCCCAATTTATGAAAGATTTAGTGAAAATTTATAGGGTGCACTAGTTTGAAAGCAAACCAGTGGGAGATTCCACGTCAGAACTACAATCTAATAGGAAAACTGAAAAAAGGCAATAGTACAGAAACATTGGCTTAAACTGACAGAGTCAGAATATGACCTGACACCCTGTTGGTCAGGGTAGTGGTAGCAATCCAATTAAATGGCAGCTGCAGTCCTTGTTGGAGTGATGGTTGTGGTTCTGTCAAAGTGGTGATTCTGTACAAAGATCTGGTCCTTCTCCAGTGGTGGTTGTCAAGATCTTGTCCTCTGGGAATGCAGTGATAGTGCTGCCCATGGTGTTCCAAACCTCAGATTATACATAGGTGGGAATATTTGGCTCCTCCTCTCAGGGTGCAGCATCTCACAATAGGGTGTAATTCTGAGTCATTCTGTGAGGATGGGCTTTGATGGCCCATTACTGGAGATAGCCCCCCAGAGGGAGTTGTAAGGGCTGACTCATGGAAAAGATCAAGAACACTGCCTCACCTGTTTTTCAGCTTATGTAGATGGTATTAGAATACATACTTTTGGTTACATCTTACATTGTAACCTAAAAGAGGGTGAGTGGATCTGTTGCAGATTGCAAAAACAACCTGAGTTTGGAGACTGCCTTAGCCACAGCAGTTGCTTGAGTAAGTATATTGCAGCCTGAATAGATATTACTGAGTTTTAATTAAAGATAATTAGAAATATTAATGCACTGCATAAAACTGGCATCATATTTCACTGTATTCCTTGTACCAAAATAGATTTCCTTCAACATTAAAGTGGTAATCTCAGAGGTATTTTTTATTTCCAAAGAATTAATGATTATTTAGTCAGCTAACAGCCCAAGGCAAAGCAGAAGGGTTTAACATTGTGCCAAGTGGTAGCTTCTTGTAGGAATGACTGCTTTCAAAGAATTAGCATTATGCAAAATGCTTTCAGGATGTGCCAATCTGCTCAGTGGTTTATGGCACTAAAAGTCTGCTTGTTTTTCAAATAATTTACCCTCTTGATTTAGATGCTGCAAGTTACATTTACAAATCTAATCACTGCTTATAGATGAACCACTAATTATCCAACCAGTAAGTATATGAGCTTACTCTCAATCAAGAAAACCCTGGGGATATGTGTGGTTGATGTTGGAAAACATGCCTGAGGACTGAGTTCTGTAGATAAATTGAGCCTCTTGGGTAGATTTTTTGGAAAGCTGATCTAACTTAGAGTCCACTGGAATCAGTATTTCTTCTTTCACAGAGAGCAGCAGAAGTTCCTCTTGTGCATGTTGGTGGGTAGGTGCAACAGGACTGTTGCAGAACACGTTGATGTGCTTTATTCAGACAGAACTTTGAAAGCTCAAAAGTGTTTAGAAATTTCATTTTGAAACACCTCCAAGCCACAGAGATATATTATTTCTATATATTGCAGGATCACTGGGAACACTACAGCTGGAGAATACCCTCAGACCTTGAAAGTTTAAAACACTATTCAGAAATACTGTGGCTGCCTGATCTAGAGCCCTATTTCTACTCACAGAACACCAGCTCAGTGCATGTTCACATGAATATAGAGTTATATCACTTATTATCTGCCTTTATCTAAAAACTGCAAATGGAATATTGCTTGTGCTGTCAGGTAACGGTTCAAAGCATGACTTACCCAACTCAGAACTATTTTTTTTTGTCTGCTGAAGCCAGCTCTATGTGACTCCTGCAGCCCAGATTCACATTTTGTTAATGGAAATGACAATCTCTTCATGATTTTCCCTCATGTTCTGTGGTTTGGGTTCGTTGGGTTTTTTTCTGGTCTCTCAATGTGGTACAGACAGTTGGTGTAAAATCAGTACCATCAACATGTTTGCACTGATAGTGAAGATGACATATCATGCATTCATAGCTGTCTGAGTTGATGTCCACATCTGGCATTTGCAAACCAGGACAAATGCATTACTTTAAATTTGTTAAACTTGTTTATGACCTGTGAGGGTAAAAGAACCATTTTTACAGAACGTGGCTCATTTCCTCAGCTCTCAGCCTTGGGAGCAAAAGTATATCCTGGCTCATTTGACAGGACAAGGACTGTCCAGCATGCCCTGTCAATGATAAATAGATTCTCATTCCCCCACAACAGGGCTGGAATGAGTCCTGGACTGTTTTTCTCCATATGTGACTGAACATGAAATCTTATACTTTTGTCACTGGATCTTTCCAGCAGTAGCATACTTGTCTTATGCTTTGTGGGTCTTCACCTTCACCAAAGGGTGCTAGAATGTGGTAGTACACTTCCTGTTTAATAAGCAGAGCTCATACTGTTGTTTTATTAAGGTGGTTTTATATCCTGCATTATAAAACATAAGTTTTATTTGAATTTGGGTAAAATATAACCTTTGAACTCAAATTTCCCATTCTGGGGGAATATGTCTTGAACAATTAATTTAAATTCAATCAACTCACTTGTATCTGAGAACAATGCAAAATCAAACATTCTGTCCAACTAGGGCTTTATAAACAAAAACTTGATAGTTTGGAGAGGAAGGTTAACACAGATTTCAGAACTGTGTTATTTGGCATTGATGAGAACACCTGTTCAATTTGACCAAATTACAAACCCTCCCAGTGCAGGTGAATGTCCAGCCTCTCACAGGTGTTTGCTGTCATTATTTGGGGCTTTCCTCCATGGACACATACTAGGCTCCAGCTGGCCAGGCAGAGACAGGATGTGCTCTGGGACACTGATGCCTTAAATGGCTACCTAGAAATAAAGGAATAAATTTGAAAGGTATTATTATTAAAGGTATTTATTTGAAAGGCCTTCAGATGTACACTTTGGGCTCCAGAGTGTCTTGCCTCAGTGGATCCCAAAATGGACGATATGGATGGATGTGTTCTTCACACTTTTGTATCAAATTCACCAACCAGAACCCCAGCCAATGATGTCATTTTCCCAAACTTGCCCCACTCTCCCCAAGATTATGGTTTACAGTTTTTCAGCCTAGGACAGTCAGTGTCCTTGGAGAACGAGCTGAAGAGGCTTTGCTATGTTATGTCTTTGTTATGTGTACTTTGTTAGTATAAGAGAACAGCACTTAACAAGTTACAGGAAACTTCAAAGTTACACTAACAGTACAGGATTTGAAAAATATAAAAGTTAAAACCTAAGGCATGAACACAGACAGCTCTGTTTCCTCCAGGTGATGTGGGGACTGGACAGAAAACAGGTTTAAACCTTTGCTTTCATGCTGTCTATAGAAAATTTTTCATCCCATCATCTGACCTATGGAGAGGATAAAAAACTGCCTGTGTGAGGTGACACTGATCTCACCCATGAGCCTGTTGTCTCAGGCTCAAACAGTCTCCATTAAGACTTGGTGGTCCCAGGTAAGGGCAAATTTGGGGATATTGGCTTCTTTGCCAGTATGAGTTTGCTGAATTCTGCGAGTGTCTGGGATGTTTCTGGAGTGCTAAGAAAGTATGTGGAGCGTTTCTGCTGGCCACATAAAGAAAATTTTTGTGATGAGGAAATGGGCTTGTCTTCATTAAAGGGAAGATAAATCGGCTCAAAAATAGCCTTGAAGTGGAAAAGGGTCAAAAGCAAAAAAATGTTTAAAAGTTGTATTGTATTTATATAGTTGAACAAATTCCATAGCTACACAGTAGTTGTTAATCCTGAGCTGGATTATCCATTTTTTCAAAAGCACTCCTTCTGTGGCTGCTGCTCATAGCTGCATCCTGACCCTGGCTCTGCTCCAGCATGGGTATTGCCTCTCCTTCTCCACAAACATCTCCTGGGCAGGAAGGAGCCTGGCCAGCAGCACAGGATAGAGTGGTCCATCCTCCCTTCCCTGTAAATGCTGATCATTACCCTGGGTCAGAGCTGCTGGTAAACTTCAGTCTGGTATTTGCTATGCAGTTATACTTCCTCCAGCTTTTTAAACTGAAATGGGTTTCAAAACAGTTAAATATCACTTCAGTGGTTTGTATGTCAAAACTTTTTTCCATTGCTATGGCAAGAGCTGATGTCTTCATCAAATTATTAGTATTGGATATTTCCTATGGGCAAATGCATCATTTAATTTAAATGTCTATGGCTTCATTTAGAAGCAGTAGAATTTTGTATGGCCTCAGTCTTTCCTGCATTTTTACCTTTCAAATATTAGTTGAATGCCATGTGAGCAATTTTTTTTTCCTCTCATCTTTTTTTGATTTCAAGTCAGGTAATAATCACCTTTGGGTTTTGTCTTTTCTTAAGTGGGTACTTTTCATTTGAATGAAGCTGGGAAGTGTAGAAAGGATTGCTTATTATTGCACCAAACCTATTGTGCATTGTTACACAGAGTCCTGCCTCCATTGTTCAAGGGAATAACAGTAACAGCATAAAGCAGCTCAGACAAATGAGAAATGGAATTTAAAAAGAAAATAGCTGTAGACATCCAGGAGCTGATTCAGCTCGGGTATCAGAAGTCAACACTACTACTCTGCTGGGAAGGAGCTGGTTTTAGGTAATGGTAGTAAGTGGGAAAAAGAACTACAGACTGTTATGGGAGAAACTCATAGGCTGAGACAGATGAGATTTTCAATGCAAATAAAGTTGTTGTAGGAGTATGCATATCCCTGATCCTTCAGTGGAAACCAGAGTCTTCGGATTTGCAGAGGTGCTTTTTAAAAATCCTCTTATAATGCATTTGCATGGAACACAATAGTATCTTCCCTGCAAACTAATTTTTATTTATTGCAATTTAGTCACGTAAGAAAATGTCTTAAAGCAGATGTCTTGGTTTGAGATAAATTTGGAGGAAAACGTTCGAAATGAACGTCCCTCGGTCAGAAGGCAGATTTCAGCAGCCCCTCCCCCACCAGGTTTGGAAAGAAATTCCTCGGCGGAAAGTGAAAAAAACCTATTTACTTAACAAGCAAAGTGCACACAGGCACAGAAGAGAGAATGAATAATGTAAATAATAAAACCTCTCACTGTGGAGAAGAAACCTGGGTAGATTTCAGAGTCCTTTCTGTGGGTGTGGCTCTGCCCTCTCCGGAGCTGGGCCGTGGCGTGGGCCCCCATGGGCCGCGGCGTGCGGCCTCCCAGCGATGGTGTTCCGGACCGGAGCAGCACAGTCCCAAGAAAAGTTTCTGCCTCAGCTAGCAGGCTAGCTAAAAATCAGAGTTTTAATTCTCTGTTTCTCTCCCGAGAAAAGGAGCTGAGAGTTGGGAAAAAGCATGAAGCTGCTTTCCTCAGCTCTGTAGCAGCAGGAATGCAGGGGAGTGTGTGTGTCCTTGAGCACAAACCACTCTGAAAAATTCACCTGGCTTCTCTCCCCCTCTCCTGAGAAACAGCTTAAAGGCATTCATGGATTCATGAATTCAGGATTCATGTCTGGCGTAGGGCAGATGATAGGGAACAGAGTATCATACAGTCATCTAGGACATCAGAGCAACTCAACAGGGTGAGACATCAGGTCCCACATCTTCCCACCCAGCTGAAATGGGGCTCTGGGACTGCAGGTGCCCAAGAAAGCCTCTTAGGTTGTAGCTTGCTGTGCAGAAGTGAGCCTAACACTGTAACTGTGGTCACCAGACAGAGCTGTCTGAGCTCTGTGATAGTTCTGAGCATTCAGGCAGTTGCTGAATTTAGGAAGGAGCATCAGCTGAGATAGCATTGCATGTGGTGATCTGGGTGCGCAGTGCTCACACACCTCAGTGCACCGAGGGTAGCCTTTCCCCTGCACCCAAAAAGGTTCCAAATCAAGGCCTTTTTGAATGTTTTTGCTACCATAATCCCTATGGTAGAGAGCTACAGATTAATTCTGCTATTAAGTTTGTTTGGTTTGTGTTGAAATGTTGAAAAATATTTGAAGCAAGTTGCTCCTTTATAGGCAACTTCTAGCGAGACCTAAGAAATCTCCTAATTATGGTATTTGTGCATGCATATGTAGATTTTTACAGTGGTGACATCTGCTATTGTCTAATCAGCTTCTAAAGAATAACAACAATAATCACAGGAAATGGATTTAGGAAATCTGTACTTTAATTAAATCTGCTAAGTGTCAAGTTTTGTTATAGAACTTCTACTTGCTGGCTGTAGGTTTTGTCTTGTTCTTACAAAAAAAGTTAATTATAACCTGAGGCAGAGCTATACCTTAAATTTGTTTTACTCTGCTCAGACCTATTGACTGAGGAAGTACTTTCATTCTGCTCAAAAATAAAACATATTTTTTACTGAGATTCATAAGCCTTCCTTTGGAATCTGTGTGCTGCTCTTCACCCACTGCTGCTTTTCACATTGTAAAACTTGGAGGGAAACCTAGTGTAAGGCTGTTGAATATTATGTTTTCCTTCTGAGGGATAATTACATTACTAGTTTTTTTTTAAAAAAAGGGCATTTCTGTATTAAACCCATATTCCCAATATTTAACAGTTCCACAGTGAGTTGGGATCTGTGAGCACTGCCATGGTGCAAAATAACTGTTCCAGTGCTTGCAGTGTCCTGAAAACCTCTTGCAGGAGTGAGATGCCATGTGCAGGGTACAGCACAGACATGGGCAGAGAAACTGCTACCCTCTCCACTTTCTAGGAGAGACACAGAATTTTTTGATATAAGGCATAACTGGGCTCTACATCTGTTCTTCCCAAGCTCCTACGCTTTGGAACAAGGCCTCTCCAGTTCTTGGTATTACTGTGTGATGCTGCCTCTTCTCAGATGAGGAAGTTGGGTTTAAAAGCCTCATTTTTAAAAATAGTTACTGGGCAGGCCTGGCACTGGTGTCACCTAGCTCGTTTGTCCCCAGGCATTAAATCTGTGCAGCAGACAAAAATAAATAAATAAATTACTGGAGTCTTTCTGAACTATAAATGTAACCAGCAAATAGATAAGAGTTCAGTGTCCTATAATAGAATGTCTTTTTGCTGACTAGCAGAAAGGGAGTGACTCAGCCTGGCTGTGTATATGCACTGAAATAGACTTTTTCAAGTTTAGAGACAAAGGCCTTTACATGCATTTATAAAATTGCCTTTAAAATGCTTGTGAATGAGTTAATCACACAGCCATCTGATTAGACACGAACAGCCTCCCTATTTTTTACATGATTAGGTCATCCCAAGAGAATCACAAAACAAAATAGACTCAGATGTGTTGTCGCTGTTGAGACAGACATGACACACACCAACCCCAACAACTCCAAGCAAAAAGCTGTTTATTCCAAATAGCCAGTGTCATTTTTATATATTTTTCTATGTTTATCATTCATGTTACTTATCTATTGGTTGCTTAACTACTACAATAGATTAATTGGCTATTATTTAACTACAACATACTACTATTGGTTACCTAAAACTTAAGCATTCTAAGCATTCAGAAAAACACCAGATGCAGCCTTGTTGCTGTTTTTCTGTTGTTTAGCTTTCTTGCTTCTGTTGACACAGAGTTTCTCACAGGTACAAACGGATTGTGCTAAGATCAATGTCAGAATCAGACAGGCTTGCTGACCTGTTGTTAATTCCCATGATGTGTCATCCAAGAGTGACTAATAAAATGTAGTTGAAAACAGTGCAATTAGGAAACTAGTGCAAGTAGGAAATTTTCAAGTCAATTTCACAACTCTGCATCCTTCATCTTCCCCGCCAGAGCCTGCTCTTTAGGGAGTGGATGGAAAAAGTTCCCTGTGGCTTCCACAGGTCCAGACAGGTCTCTGCTTTCTCCTTGTTCCTTTTCTTTCCCTCACCTTCCTTGGGGCTGTCTCTAGCTCTGCAGTAGCATTTTGAGCATCTGAGGATCATAGAGTCTCTTCACTTTCACATGAAGATTGTACTTTCTCATGAGCTCACTGGAGTGGGAACTGCTGCAGTGGAGATTTGGGAGAGATTGGATGGCACTTAAAATCTGGGAAAGAAGATAAATGGCACAACTGGCATAGTCATAAATGTGTGTCTCAGTAGAAAGACCAAGTGCAGAGGTGTACCCTTTCATACCCTTGCAGAGGGAACATCTCGTAAAGTACAGTAGAGAAGGATTCTTCTCACTTGCAGACTTCCATCTTACCCTGAACTCCAGTGATGTGAAGTTTTTGATAAGCTGAGATAATTGTCTAGGTACTTGTAACCTACTAAATGGACTTTCAATTACAAGCTCAGAGAGTGAGAGAGAAGTGTCAAAAGAGACATGATCTTTATAGTTTTCCTGCAGTTTTAACTGTGAGTGGCACCTAATCTCTAGCAGGCAGCTGCAAGATGCAGTCCTGGGAAAGGAAAAAGCCCCTAGACAGCTGAGAATTAAAAAGAAACATGCAACTCACTTGATTACTGGTGTAATCTTTGAGGTGTCTTTGCAGTCCTAAGAACCTTGTTCTACACCTGTCAGCTTTAAAGAATGAATGTCATCTTTGCTGAGCCTCTTTTTCTGGCGGTGGCTGTTGTCTGGGGAGATAAAAACTACAGAGACTGACACAGTTGCTGATATGAAGAGGCTTTCAATGACTCTCTCACCACTGCTGTAATAAAATGAAGAAGTACTGAGTCCAGGATATCTTGTAGCAGATTTCTACTAAGTAAAAAAGCTGCCCAGACTAAGTCAGGCAAGTTCTAAAAGTTTTTACCATTTAAAAGTTGCTGGTGGAGGAAGTGGTGACTGGTTGGTTGCTACATTGCAATATGTTTCTGTACTAGTGGAAGCCCTGAACTAAGTCTGCTCATTCTGAAATGTGATGAATACTGTTAGGGAAAAGCTTACTGGTTCTAATGTGAAAATACTGGGTAGCCCTGCTACTGAGCACTTTTATGTCTTCATTCTGACTTATTCAGAGGGACTCCCTGACAGGACAGTTCTTCCCTGCTCAGCAAAGGTTGTTAATATTTATTTAGCTTCTTTCCTCAAAGTGATTTAAAACTGGGCAGACTAAGTTGCTTGAATTGAAAGGACTAATTGGTATTTTACTCAGTGCTGGGGTGTGTCAGCCACGTGGTGTTTGGCAATAAACATTACTGATTTAGACATCTGGGGGAAAAATCAATGCAATACCAAGTATTAATTCACTCAGGTACTTTAACAAATGTACCCCAGGGTTGTTCAATATGCTCTGGTTTGCTATGACGATCTTAGAATTAGGCTGGCCCAAACCTTATAAGTGTTATTAATAGCACTGCATTAATATTGTGTGCATAATCAGGGGTTCCTTAATTTAACATCGTGTTAGAATAATGTAAATGAATTCTTACCATGCTGGCTGATGGCACTCTGTAATTCCAGTTTGTCCACATAGTGTGTCACTGTTTTGCAAATTAGGGATTCTGGGATATTGAGTTTTGATGCTGCCAAAATTTACCTCAGAAACACTGAGATTCACCATAGTTAAATGAATAAGGAGAGAAGCATCCTTCCTGGCTTTTTCTTATTTTCTGACATCTTTTCTACTTTTTGGAAGCTGGATTTAATTCTTACTTTTCAAAAGGTTTTTACATTTTCAAATGTAAAAAAAGAATTTTTTATATTCTTGCCAGGAATGTAAAAGTAATGGGTTCAGGTCTAAAACATTTGTTCTCCTGTCAAAAACAGTTTCTCTAGAGAAAAATGCGAATAATCTTAAAGAAGAAATCTGTAGGCAGAAGAGAGCTGCTAAATAAATAGTCCTAAGAAACAGTGAGCTGCAGCCTTCAACAGCTAGAAAAAGTATGTCTTATATAGACACTAACTATGGTTTGCTATTCAAAGAGCTGCAGGGAGAAGAGAGCTAAGGCTATAGAAAAATTATTTTCTCAGAGTCTGCAGGATATAGCTTGTTGCTAGAGTTTAAGGGAAAACTGAGAAATCTCATCTTTGATTCAGAAGTTGCTGATAAGAAGAATAGCTTTGGATGTAGGGTCTTTTCAAGAACTCATTTGTTAACATCCTGCTGTTCTTGGGAATAAGGCACTGACCCCTTCCTGACAGACTGTGGTGGGCTTGATCTGATCCTAAGGTCATTTCAATAAACCCTTTCCCTGGTTTTACTCAGAGCAGGACCACATCTCAAAGCTGGAGCAGTCAGTCATTCTGCATTTGCTTCCCTTGGCTGGAGAAGAACTCAAATCCATTTTAACCCAATTATTCTGTTGGGCCAGGTTGTGCTGCTCTGATGCCTCCATCTGTGTTCCGGAGCACAGCATGTCAGAGCTGTGTGCTGAGCTTATGTGAACAGGGCTGGGGAGGTGAAGTCACTGGCTGGGCAGAGCTTCAGCAAGAACAGGAATTCAGGTGCTATTTGGGATTTTCTGCATGAATGTGGTGCCTTAGCAGAGGACAGAGCCCCAGTTACACTGGTATATAATTAGATAGGTGTCTCAGAAGTGCCTCAGTACACTAATGACAAATCCTGTAATTGCTGAATACATCCTCCGGGTTGACCAGGAAGGTAGTTTGAGATGGCACATTACAAGTAACCTCCCAAAAGCCAGGCTATTAGTAAGAGAAAAACAATCTGCAAAATGCCACAGACAGTAAAACCCTTATTTCAAAAGCAAAAAGAGGGTGGGAGTTGATGTGTCCTCTTGGAAACTAAGCCAGTGAAGATTTGCATTTTTAAATAAAAATAAATAAAAAATAGCAGAACATTTAAAAGAAGCTTATTTCTACAATAATGCAAAATGTTAAGCACAGATTTACAAGCGTAAATAAGAACTCAAGTCACAAAATGGATAGCGACATTATACCAGCAACATTAAATAGATGAAATAGCAGCAGTCAATTTAATAAATAGTTTTCCTTTGCTACCTCTGAACCCAAAGAAACTGTGCTTTAGGGACATGTTTGAAAATAATTCAGAGAAATATCTGCTCTGCCTTCCTGCCACTGCCAAAATGCACCATCTGAGGTCACAGCACCAAACCACTTTTCACTGTTGGCCTGGCCATTGTACACATGGCAAAAAAAGGCTTTTAAAGGGCAGCAAAAATGATGAGAAAAACATGATGGCAGCAACCAGGGAATTCATCCTGCTGAGATCAATGGCTGTTTGAATTATAGTTGCTAAATTTATCTGCTTACTCCAGGAATTTCTGAAACTTACTTTCTTTAGTTCAACTTCTTTTTAACCATCTAGGTGCTGGTTTGCCATGCTATTTCCTCCAGAAGAAAAATAACATCCCATCATTGCTGAGGGTGGTGGAAGCACCGATCATTTTTAGCTCTGCGGGGACATCTGTTGTTGCATTGCTCGATCTGTGAGTTAGTGCCAGCAAAGCTCAGGTCAAATCCACTTGTTCTGTTCTGGTAAAACCAGCTTGGAATGCTAGTTCTGATTATCACCTATTGTCAAACCAATTCTTTTCTTTTTTTCTTCACCCTCAAGTTACCTGGAAATCACATGTTAGTGTGAGTTCAGAGGGAGCACAGATAAGAGCTAAGGAGGGATGAGGAGCAGAGTGCTGGTGTGTGTGATGCATTGGACAATCTCTGAATGCTTTGCTGTAACGACAGTCAGTAAAACTTGAAATTTTAGGGCTCAGTTTGGCAAAGGTTTTGCTGAAGCCCACTGCTGAATACTTGAGAATATGCTTATATCCACTGGTAGGCAGCAAATCTGAGTCTTTTTCTAATCTGAGCTTTGTGCTTTGGCAAATGGAGCTGGAGAGCTCATTTGGGGGCCCAAAAATAAAACACCTCCCTCTCCAGCCAGGGCTTTGAGACACCATTTTATGGTGCAGTTCATTAAATGAACTGCCAGAAAACCTCTTCTTTGTAAATCCATTTGTATGAAAATGAACAAAGTTGAGTATTTTTTATTATAATTTTTACAATTTCACAAGAAACCTGTGTTTTTAAATAGATTCCTGCCTCCAAAAACTCATATGCTAAGAGTTTGTTTGACAGAGAGAATCTGTAGGTGCCTGCAGTACCTTGTATTGAAGGAGTACCTCTCCATTTAGAGGGCTCATATTTGATGCAGAGTGCTCTTCATTTTAAGTAAATGATAGGTTTGGCTTCTGTAACAAAAGGCTAATTCTGCTCTGCTTGAGGGAGGGAGGAAGACAGCTTAAACCCGTGCAAAGCACCATTGATCTGTCTCTTGTCATCTAATACAGTTGTCCCAGAAGTCAGTGAGGACCTGACTTCACAAGGGTTTATGAATCAGGAGCTGCCTGGAATAGAGGAATTCTTGACTGTTGCTCTCAGGTGCTACAATGGCAAGTGTGTTGTGAGAGACCAAGCCCTGTCAGGTCCTGTGGTGGTGTCCTCAGTGGCACCCTTCCTATGCACATAGGGTGTGAGGGATTTCCATCTGCCACCTGCTGTTGTTCTGCTAGAGCCTGTGCATCACTGCAATCTAGTTTGGGGGGTTGGCATGAGACATGTTAAGCTTTGTTGAGGCTCTTCATCCAGGGAAATGAAAGCACTCCACTGTGAATTCATGGCAGAACACAGGCTGCAGAAATCCTGGGATGGGGAAGCATCCCATACCCTGTTACTGCAGGAACTCTGCTTGCCAGCAGCTGATTTGGGCATAGTAGACAGAGAAAGGTCTAAGGTATGTTTGAGCAGCTTTTATACATAATAATATAGCAAAATGAGTAAGTAAAGTTTTTTTCAGCTTATTTTACAGATCTCCTGTGCCAGCTTGCTACAATTCTAGTTGGGTTTTGGTTTGGTTTGTTGGGGTGGTGTGGGGTTTTTGTTTGTTTATTTATTTGTTTGGGTTTTTTCTACATGGAACTAATTCAGGTAAAATCAGTTAACACCTTGGAGACATGACCAGAATTGGAACATTAGAATATGTTTTAAGTTGCAGAGACAATGCTGTTTCATTTAAATTATTTTCTTCTTTTGATGTGCCTCATTTAAAAGGTGTGGATGTTTTCTGTTTCAAAGCTTGTTCCAAATTTTCCTGATTTTTCTCTCATGTAAAATCACCTCTAAGTCCATAAAGATTTCATTGGAGAAATTAAAATTGTTCAAGAGAGGTAATTTAAGGACATCCCTATGCCTTCACAAAAGCAAAATGGATATGAATTTAAAGGGTTCCCAACGCAATGAGGTGCTACATAATATATATACAGACACAAGGTTGGTTTTGGATATTTTATTGTGTTTGCCCCAGGCAGGCTACTCAGGTATTCTGAAGAGCTGAAGTAAGTTTTCCCAATATAATGTGTTGAGCTTTCAGGCTTGGGATTTCCTTCTTTTCTGCAGTGACATAACGGTGTTCCCCCACCCCCTTTTTCCCTTCTTCCCAGCTAAATCCTGGCGACTCCCTTGAGCTCCTCCTATTGGTCTCTGAGGGACCCCAACTCCACCCCCCCGATCTCCATTAAACTCCAGATCCTTTGCCTTTCCTTGCCATTGCCTCTGAAGATCTGCAAGCTACCATGTGAATAAAGACCTTCCGTGTTCTCCATGCAGAAACCCTTCTCATCTCCTTTACTGCTGCATCGTTAGAGAGAGCAAGATGCTAGAGCGAGCCATGAGGCTCCCCGGCTGGCGAGGGCCCCGTGGTCCATGCCTTCAGAAGGAAGGTTTGGAGCACGAGGGCTGACCCGAGCTGGGCAGAGATGCTCTTTGGCACTGCTTGCCATTTGCAGCTTTCCACCAAAAAGCCAGCAAACTGCAACAGTGACCATGTGGATTTTGCCCACTTGGCAGTAACGTGTCTGTTGCTGACTGACAACGGAGCGAATCTAAAGTAATATTGCAACTCAATCTGGTGAGCTAAAAGTGAACTGAGCAGCTTTGGGAAGCCCCTAAAGTGCTCCTAAACAGGAACCATATCCACTCCAGAGAAGGGTGTTAAATTTCAAATGAGAAATTATGGGAAATAACACCAGGGAAGAACTAACAATACTAATTGAGCTGTCCTTCACTGCATAATATTAAAAGTTTACTAATATAACCTATTCCCTTAGCAGCAGCAATTGCAGAATTTTCATGTCTAGGTATTATAAATGGTGTGACTACTAGGTACTACCTAGTAGTAGCATATTTGTCACTAGAAATAATGGGCCCCCTTGGCTGCATTGCAGTGTTTGATGATTAAAGGAAACTATTACATCTGTTTGACACTTGTGAAAGGTCCATGTATGTGGATACATTTATTTACTTTAAGGTAAGAAAAAAAAGGAAGATCAATGCATATTAAAGCTTATTCTGGCTCTCTCCGACTAAGCCTGACAACTTGTGCCTGTGCAATACTTGCTCTCCAATGGCATCCCCCAACTGAAAAGTAAAGAAATGTGAACTTGATGTACTCTATGTACTGCATTCAAAAGCAGTGCCTTGTTTCCCAAATGAATTTGTCTGGCTTCTGTTCCCAGCCATCAGTTCTTCTGGTGCAATTTCTCTCTCTCTGCTGGACTAAAGAGACTTCAAGTACCCAATGTTTGTTTTCTCCACAGGAAAGTATTTACACTGTATAAACCAGTCACTTGTCAGTCTTTTTTATAAACTAAATGTCTTGAGATTTCCGTGGTATCACTATATGGATTTTTTCATTTTGTCCATGTAGTCAGGGTTTGGGGCTGCTTTCTGTGTTTTCTCCAGTTTTTTTTCTAAGGCAAGACAAGAACACGTACTAACCCAAGGTCTCACAAATGCTGTCTACACTTCCCTGCTTCTTGTTGCCCTCTGTTATTCAAATTCAAGGAATAAGTTTCCATTTTCATACAGCTGGGATAATACTGGGAGCTGGTAGGTATGTGTAGATATTTGTGTAATGTAATGCAGATCATTTCTAGTATGGCAGAGGCATTCCCCTTCCTGCAAGTAGTTTTGTATTTCTTTTTTCTAAAGTCCTTGCACTTGGCTAATTAAATTTAATTAATTTAACTGGGCATAGCTTCCCAATAGTCCCCATCATTTTAACTGGCTTGTCTTCCTCATGATGTATCATTCAGCCACAGCTTGTCACTGGCAACTGTGTCAGTGCATTATCTTGTCTTTGCTTGCAGGTCATCGATGAAAACAGTAGCACAAGTATTGCTTTTTGCAACGCCTCCTATGGAGCACCCACACCTCAGGCTCCGTCCTGGCTGACTGCATTCATGCCCATAGCTGACATTCTCTCCCCTGTGATTTGTACAGCTCATAAAGGTCCACATGTTGTAAACCTTTAAAGACTTGTTTCATAGTCAAGTTTTGCTCTTGGCTTTTCCATTTTACTGAAAGAGAGGAAATAGTGGAAGTCCATATCTTCAGAGCCTCTTGTATTTGGGGGCAGATGTTCTTCACAGTAGTGAAGAGTAGACAGTGAATAGATGTGAGTAGACAGACCTGTCTCATGGTATTTGAAGATCTCTTATATTCCTGTTGCAGGAGAATGAGTGGGTGACAGGTAAGTCAAAGCAGCTCACCAAACCTGCCATAACATAACTGCTTGCCTAGCAAAAGTTACAGAACTTACGAGTTTTGTTTCACAGCTGGATTGTTAATCTCATTATTATATTGACTTGTCAGAGCATGTTAATATAATCAAGTGAAAAATGCTCCTAGACACATCCTATTGAATATTTAAAATGAAGAATTAAATGTGACTTTCAAGGCATCTAAAATAAGTGATGCTAAATCATGGTGACCTTTAAGGAAGGGTTGGCTACCCTATATGTGTTCTGAGATTCCCCCTAAATATCAATTACAGAAAATTCAGTTAGAAGTCAATTGAGGAATAAAAAATATTATGATCTTCTTTTAAATCTCCATTTTTTTGTTGGTATCCCTTTTGTTAGGGGTATTCCTTAAGGATTGAAGTGGAATGGTAATTCTGCACATAAAAAATACAAGCTGAAAATTTGGTCAAGAGTACTATGCGGGAAGAAATTCAGAGATTAAAAACTTTGTTGATAAGACTGTGCTGGCTTTCTGTGCTGGGTTTCTGTCCCTGCAGATTTAATCCCTGAAGTTAGTAGGAACTTTGTAGCTGTGTTCTGAAAGTGATCAGACTAAGCACACAAACACCCCACTCATCCATATGGTCATTTATTTTTCTTCAGAAATACTGTGTTTTAAATCTTTTTAGATAGCAAGATCCAGGTGTTTAACAACTTCTCAAGCCATCAATAAAACAAAATACCCCAATGTACAAAAGCTCACTGGAGACTAATTTGTTGTAGTCAGTGAGTACAGTCCTTGAAGATTTGATTTGCTTTGCTTCCAGCTTTGCTTCCAGCTGAGTAACAACAGGCCAGGTCTTGTCTGCCTTATGGATTTCAGTGGGGCCACTGATATGGATGAACAAGAAGGCTGTGACAGAGCACATTTAGATGTAATGTACAGTATACTTGGGTTTGAGACACTGAAAAAATGTTCCTTCCTCCAATGGAATAATTCAAACCTATGCATCTTCTCTCTAGTGGCAGGAGGAGGTAAGTAATGACACATGCAGTGCCATTTGTCTGTGTGGCAGGGGAGTTGAGCCTTTGCCTGGGCAGGCTCCCTGCTTTTGAGCAGCACACAGCTGAGGCATCTGGTGAGCCAGCCTGGGGCACTGAGAGACTATAGCGCTTAAGTGAAGATCCTGGGGAAGTCCAGGGTGGACACAGTGAGTGCTTCTGCTGGAGGCAGTGCAGATTTAATAAGCCAGTCTGGCTGTAAATTATTCTGCTCCACACCTATCCAGGCTTCAGAAGAGCTCCCATCACTCTGTCTTGCTTTATCCACTAGGCCATGAGATGCACTGATCATCATTCTGTGCTTTACTTGTGTCCTTTCTTCAATGGAAAACTGGAATTGCCAGTGACTTTCCCAGGTAAAACATACATACACACATATATTTAGATGTCACTGTTGAGATAGACACGACATACACACACTCTGTCCTGGGCACAAGCAAAAAGCTCCCTTGGTTACTACGCTGCTTCTTTTATACAATTTACCAGTTTACATAGTTTTAAAGTACAACAACATAAGCCAACTAATCACCATAAACCACTATGTGAACATGCAGTGACCACGGAGCATGTTTTTCTGCCCCTAATTCAGCTGTGTCCCTTTCCCACAGTCCTTCTCTAGCCAAAGTAACAGGCCTGAGCCATGATTTTATAAAGGCAACAAGGCCTTCATTTTATAAGGTTTTACCTATACACCACATTTAGGTATTTGTATTATTTATTGCTACATTTCACAGGCAGAGCTATTTGAGATAAATCCTTTACCACTAATTTAATCCACAATTCTACATTGGTGGTCCTTTTGGCAATTGGCTGCAACTCTCATGATCGAGTTTCCTTTCCTTCCCCTGCCCCTTGAGTATCAGTGTGTGCCCACATGATCTATTGTACATCTGTTTATGCAGGTACCTCAGCACAATGTAGTATCTGTACAAAAAAAGTTATAGATTAAAGGAAACATCAACTCCGTACTGCAGTTGCATTTTCCAGGAAAGTAAATGCAGTGAAACAAATGGTTAATGAGGGATTTCTTCTAATTGGCAAGATAGTCCTGGGAATATTCATTATAATTTCGTTGAAAGCTGCATGTTCAACTTCCATTTTGGGGTACCCAGGTCCTCCTTTCATCCCATTTAACACTTTTGGCAATCAGCCGTTAATTAAAATGTCATGGCTTCTCAGCAATTACGCAGCAGTGGTTTGGTCCAGCCCCACTCCTGTAGGAAATGTGCGAGATGGGTCAGCCAAGTGTTTGGTTCAGGTCAGTGCTCCCCGTGCTTGCCCCATCCCAGCATGCTGGGGGCGGCTGGGAGCAGCATGAATAATTCAGGGCACCACAAGACTGTGATGGGAGCTTTTCCAGATGGTGCTTGGACAGATGGAGAATAAGGAGCATGCAAGAGATCTGTGCCAAGCCTGGGACTTGGTTGCCAAATCTCATGCAAAGTAGGGCTGTGCAGCTGAAATAGAGACATGAATTATAGTTTTTAAAAACTTTTGGTGCTTATAGTCCTGCTGAGATAAAAAATTCCAGAGCAAATAGAAATCCCTAGGAACTCACCATGTTTTCTACAAAGGTTGCCTTCAATCTCTGATTTTTACATTTGCCTTCATTCCAAAAATATTTAATTGTCACATGTGTGATGGCTTCAGGCTTCAGACTGTTAGGAAATTGAGACTGAGTCTTTAAGTGTAAACAAACTCCTCATGTCAGGAACAAACGTAGAATTATTTCTATTCATTCCACTTCGTAGTGCTACAGCAGTTTTTAGTGGGTACAGGGTAGTTTGGCAGATTGTGATAAAAGTAGTGATGAATGTATTACTATTTATACTGTAAAACTGACTAGATAAAAAAACCTAGAGCATTGTCCTAATCTGACTTCCAATATAGAAATCCTCTGTCCTTTAAGCCTCTTCTGGCGGAATTCTAGCTGGGAACAGAGCTCTGCTTTTATATGCAAAATTCAAGACCCTCCCCAAATGGGGGCAGGGGGCAGTGAGGGATGCAGGAGGACACTTGTGAGTTGGTGGTTGGCAGAAGAGGCAAAGCTCTCAAGAAGCTGGTGCTCAATGGAAAAGCCTCCAATATGTTGAAATAAATTTTTCCCTAACCCTTTTTTATCTTTGGGTTGCACAACCTAAAACACACACTGTTTTGCCCAAGGTGGGATTCCAGCACTCAGCAGTTTGGGGTGAAATCCAGACAGTTAATTCCTTTAAGCTGAGTTCCTCAACTTTAAGATACTTACCAAAAAAGACAGGTTGGCCTTGGAGAACATTTAGACCCCAGCAGTGGTGATCTGACCTGATGCAGATAGATCCAGAAGCAGAGTAACTGATAAGGCTTGTGGAGTTTGTGCAACTTCGCAAAGATGTGCCCTGTGGGAGGTTTGTGGTGCAGAGGGAAAGCATGATTTTCATTTTACTGATATTGCTTCAGGTTAATCAACTTCTTTTGATAGATGATGATAGAAAAAGTTACCCAGAGAACAATTCTTTAAATGTACCAGAAAGTTTTGCAAGTAAAGCAGTGAATTTCTTTAAGAAGTGTGATGCATAACGAGGAGGAACAATCATTTCCCATTTTGATTTGGGAACTCAGATGCACTGGAGATCATCATCGGTGGCAGAGCTGCTTGTCCGTTTTAGTATCTTACAAAGCTAGGTAGCCTTTCGGGCCACTGAAATATGCTGGATTAAGAGAATGTTTTGTTTTAGACACAAAAACACTTTGGAAACCTGCACCATGTGTGGTGTTCAGGGATGACTTAAATCCCTTGGTTTTTCTTTATTTGTTGTATATGTTATATGGCAGCAAGTGTAATTTGAAATTGACTCTGCCTTTTCGTCTTAAAGGAATGAGGCTTTCTTGGCTGCTAAGGCTGGCATAGTTGTACTTCCTTGCAACTTGTACTAAGCACGTTTCTACAAAGTTTTTCCTAAGAGGTAATGTGAGTTTTGGGTTTGTTTTTGAAATCCACACGCTGCTTTTCTATTGTGCTTCTAAGCCTTCTTTTTTCTATCATCCAAGGCTCAATTCAACAGGAATGCTTCCCACCAAAGCAACAGAAATGAACAATTATCTAGCTACTGTGAGAAATATTCTACAGAGTCTTGTATGTTCTAGACAGACATTTAAATCCTCATGGAAACCTACCCAGCAGAGTTCCATTTGCTGAAAATATTACCATTTTTATACAAAATAAGCTATTCTTTTGTAATGCTGCTCTGCAGAGTTCCTTGGCAGGGAACAATTCTGTGTTCAGTAGGGATACTACAAATTGAAGCTTCAGGCCAGATTTTGAAGTATTTTGTGTTTACATTTCCTAGAGGAAATGTGCTGACTTTGGGTTTTGACAATATATCGAAAGACCCTCAGATACAGGAGATTGCAGTGAAATTTCCTCAAAATGAAAGTTGCATTTTGCTGCTTCAGATTGTAATACATTCAGTGGTGAAAATACACATAACAACTGTCTTTGATGCTAATTCTGCTGGAATTCACAACTGAAACATTATTACAAATTGTTCTTAAAAATGCTTTACCAACCGCCTCTCTGCCCATACTAGCTAGCAGGAGAAACCATTGCTTTATACTGAGAAAAGACACTTAATGCTCATTTAATCTGTGCTCAGATGAAAAGCTACTCGTCTTATTATTTTTAATTCCTTCATAAATTTGGAATGATATTGCTTTCATGACCTTGTTATAATTAGCAGTAGCTATTTCTTGTTAATGAACTATTACCTGCAAATCTGTATAATTCATCTGACAAGCTGACAGCCTGACTAATTAACAAGGTTTGACCAGTATCTGAAACACTCTGCAAAAGATTTTCTCCTCTGACACTACAAAATGTTCTCTGAGGCACCATATATAAATATATCAAACACTGAAAATGGTTTCTGCAAGGAGGTTACAAACTCACTCTGCTGAGCAGTTTGTCTGTTACATTCATCTAGAATAGAGATTGTTACCTAGAAATCCTATTTTGTACCACATTTATCCTGTGATTAAAACTGTGCTGACAACACTGACATTTATAAATCCCTGGCAATCGATAGCATTATTTCTATGTGGTTTGCAAAAAAATATTTTAAAACTGAGAACAAACACCAGAAGCCTCTGGATCTTTCCACTAGTGGAAAACCCACTTTTGAAAAAAGGTTTGCCTGTTTGAACAAAAGCTGTATGATCACCTTTTAGGGCCTGATTAGTCAGTCCCCCAGAGAGTCATAATTGCTTGCACTTCAGTGAAATTTGGATCTGGCCCTGACCCTTTTTGACGTTGTTACCTAATGTCTCTCTTTTGACTTTTCTGTACCCATGTAATTAACTGGAAATAGTTTCTCCATTTCTAGGAAGTATCTTTTAAATTTCATTAAGACTGGTTCAGTAATGTTCAAAAAGACAACCTGTAAAGTTACAGCTGCTCTGTGTGGATTTATTGATACACATGGCACTTTACGGTGGTAAAATCACTGCCCAAGGCAGTTTTCAATCCAGCATGATGTGATCTTTTGCATAACTTGTGGTAATTTTCTGTGGTCCAAATTCAGCACACACACTTTGCTTCTCAGACTTGCTGTGAAAATTAGACTTCTTTTGTTGTTTGTCAAGCCATTAGAAACTAGAGGGATTAACCTGATAGTAAAGAAGAGGAAATTACAAATTCTTTCATCAGTGTAGTATTTGAGTGATGTGAAGTAAATAAAGCCTGGGACCACACAATGAACAAAGGGGCAAAAACAAAATACGGAATAGCTTTTCTTTACATGGAGAGCATTCCACCTATGCAATGTACGAGGGAGTGGCTCTTGGGAACAAATATGTTGTGTACATGTCTCTGGGCTGTCTGGTGCTGCAGGGGCACAAGGAGGCTGTAGTAAGGTTGCAGATAATTCCAGCTCTTAAGCACTTGGCTTCACACCTTTTTTTTTTTTTGGCGATGCTTTCTGTGATTGTGTTTAGGATGTATTGTGGGAACTGCCTCAAAACTCATCCATAATGAATCAAGATCCAGTCACAAGAGGGGTTGTCCAAATACATAAGATGCTGACCACCACAAGAATTGAGCAAATTATTTTTTTTTTAAGGTTAGTAGTCAAAGCAAAAGATAAAGGGAGCTAATTTCATCTCAGATTCAGTGACTGCATTTTTTGGAGGTTCATGGAAAAGGGAAAGGAAACTCTTGGAAAGCTTTGTTTCACAGACAGCCATATTAAAGCCTAAATGATAGGTTTCACTTTGGTCACTCAGATATTGATAGACAGAGAAGGAAGACAGTCTGTAACCATGATTGTCACAGAAGTGGGATTTGGGGGATGTGAGGGTGCAGGCATGGCTTCGTTGCCGAAGCAGCTGGAATGGATGAGTGCAGCTTCGGGACCATGTGTCCATAAAGGCAACAGAGACCTCTGGGAGCATCCATGATTCACTCACACATTGATCTGCAGGGCAAATGATGTTCTTACTCAGGTGCATTCTTTGTTTTTAGTTACAAAATACTTCTTTTCTTCTACAGAATTCCAATAAAAATGAAGTTTGTTTTATTTATATTTCAAGTGATGACTAACTGGTACATTCAGGTGGATTTTATAAGTAGTTTCAGCTTTATTTTTCTTTTGGGGAAAATTCATCCATCTTTACCTGCAGTTCAAGGAAATATTTTCATTCTGGCTATAAGGGAGGAGCTCTCGACTTTCTTATCCTGATTTCTTTCCTTCTCACTGCTGTTTTGCTTTATATCTGTCTGTTATCCCATTGTGACACAGAGGAAAACTGTAAAATTCCCCATTGATGTAATTTCTCATTTTTTATTTCTGGAGAAGAAGCTTTTTGACAGACTTTTGATCATGGCACATTCCTTCCCTTGTTAAATCAGTGACAGACACTTTTAGCTGCTCAGTTTGCTTTCTCCAGTGAGGAGCTTTCTCACCACAAAACAAAATAATGATGCTGCTGTGGCTGGGGGCTGTGCTGCTGGGAGAGTGTCCATGCAAACACCCACAAGAGCTGATGTTGTTTTACCTCAGTCCAGATAGTTGCAGTGTAGCCCGTGTTTAGAAATAATGTGACCACAGTTCCTTACAGTAGTGCAGGAATTCCTATACTGTGTCACCCAGCAGCTGGCCTGGCACAGGAGGCTCAATGCAGAGAGAGACCTGTTTTCACAGTGAGATGTAGCCCAAGGCCTCTACTTAGCAGGACTTTTAAGCATGCAAGTACTTCATTGATGTTGACACTTTAAATTTAGACACTTTTAAGCACTCTGGTGAGCAGGGACTTGAGGAGAAGCTGTACTAGCATGGAACGGAAATCATGTGAAACCCTGAAGAGAATGTATAAGCTAAAGCATTTGCAACTTTCAAAGTACTTCTTTTGGTTTTTTTATTGGTTTTGGCCCTAGGAATGTTTTTGGCCCTGCAGAAGAATGTTTGAGCTTTTAGACTGAATACCACTCTGACCTTGTGCAAACTGGGTGCCATCATTGCTGTCTTGACAGTAGCCTTTGTTTTGGGACACTACATCATTTAAGAATTTTACTCCTTAGTGTAGACATAATAAATTGCCTGCATTTCAAGGAAGAAAATGAGGAGCAGCACCTGGGACAGCACGGGCTCTCCACAGATGCCACTTTAGCACAGTAGTGTGTCCTGTGTCAGGACTGTGGTGCTGCATACACAGCAGATGTCAGCCTGCCGAGAGCAGCAGGAGCGTGTTTCACTGTGGGAGCTGCTCTGTCCTTGCTGCTCAGGCTCTGACTGTTGCAAACAACGTGCAGATTAACTCAAACGCAAGCAATCCTGCTGATGGAGGAGAGAGGCAACAAACCTGTTTTTCACTGGTGGTTTCCAATAGGTAGAGTGTGCTCTTAAAGTACCACCAGGCTATCAGAATATATAGCGGGATAGATGAACTTCCCCTTAGGACAGGGGACAGCATAATGGCTGAGAGACTTGCACTGACAGCTACCAGGATGCTTCTTGGATAAATATGCCATTTATCTTCTCACAAAGCACATCTCTGTTGTAGGGTATCAGCTATGCCAGTGTTAGAAATGCTACCAAAATCCAGGCAGTAAAATCTCTGAGAGACAGGCAGGCTTTGGGCTAGCATGGTTTCCACCTTCAACTGCACCCATCTACTTATTGTTATTGTATTTCTAAGTAACTCTGTGCAGACAATTTGCATCTTAACCAATGCAGCATATTTGCTTTGTGACAGCTTTAGCACCCTGATTGCATATAATGTGTCCAGGCCATAGGAAAGAACACCTCCTTCTTCTCCCATCCCTCACACGTGTCCCTCTTGTCTCTCACCCTCCTCGGAGCAGGAAGCAGGAGGGGAGGTGAGGGGAAGCAGCATTCACTTTCCTTGTTCATGGCTTCTTAGGTTCTTCCCCAGTGCAAGGACAGTCTCTGGGCAGGTATTTTGTGTGGCAGAGCTCCCATCAAGGGACACTGTGTGCATCCCAACTGTTCTTTCAGAGAGATGGGTTTTTCTACAGCACTGCTGTCTGCTCAGCCAGGTCACAACCCTTGGCTTTAAAGCTACATTTAGAGAGGATGAGGCCTGACCAGTTTTTTCCCAGCTCCCGGGTTCACACTGAGCCAGAGCTCAGGCAGCTCCAGCTCAGCACTGCAGGAATTCAGCAGCCCCATCAGGGTAACAGTGCCACTGGTTTATCACCATTTACTTGGTCCAGGAGACATTAACTGTGTAATAGCACACAATTCCAGCAGTGCCTCTACTGCAGAAGGCATCAGGTATCCACTTTACAAAATAGAAGAAAAATATGAAAGAAAATATTCTTTCAGGCAGCGAAACAGGTATCAAAGATACCTGTGTTTAAGCTCTGGAAAAAGCATGGCTCTTAGTCTGTCCAAAGAATTACAGTCTAATAAATTTTAGCACAACTAAACATCTGATAACAAGGGAAATTCGTATGTAAATAAACTTTAAACCACAAGGAGAAGCTTATTTCTGTCTTGTCACAAGCTAATTTTCGTGTGTGATGAGACCAGAAATATTTTGGTAATTATTACACATCTATTATATAAACAGGGAGAATGGTCATCATCAAAGTTAGTGCCATTTGTGTGAAAGCATATTGGCATTTCTTTGCAATTTATTAATTTTATCATCTGAGACTGTGACCACTCTGCTTCTAGACACTATTATAGAGAGTCTCAGCATGTCAGAAGGGCTTGGGGCAGAGGCTGACCACCAGCAGCTGTGAAATGTGACTCAACCTGCAGCTCGGGGAGTCTTAAAATGCTGATTGCTGAAAGGATGAAGTGTGTTTCAGAGGAAGGGTGGTTGTTTTCCTTTGGCATTCATCCCAGCCACTGGCAGGGAAAAGACAGGAGGAATAGATGAACTTCTGGCCTGATCCAGTATGGCTGTTTTCATGTTGCAAGGATATTGTTTAATTATTCAAGAGCCAAGGAGAAAGTCTTTAGAATAATATGGCATCAGTGAAAAATGGTATTTGACTCGCACGACTGCACAGGTTTTGACTGAGGTGTGGCTGATTTAATAAGCAGTTGGGACTTGATAGAGTTCACTGTCACTCCAAATGCATTTTCAAAGTGTGGCTTTAATTTCTGGAGTAAGATCTCTCCCAGCTGAGAGCTGTGCACCACATCATTTGTTAGCAAAGTGCCAGGTGTACTAGTAAGTAGAAGAGAAAGATGGCAAAGACTTTAAAAGCATTAATGAGTTGGAAGCGAGTTAGCAATGGAGTCCTCCTGGCTCCTTAAAGATGTCCTCTTGGTTTAGAATAATCGCCAGAGTAAGTTGGGCTGACATTCTCAGTCCCACAGACTGAGATGAACTGCAGAATTAGAAATTAATGACAAAGTGTCCACTACCTTCTTTTGCTAGGAGAATAGGAAAATGTCCACTTTTAGCATTACTGGCTAAAACGATGCTTTAATGCTTTCACAGCCTTTTGAAATGTAGCCCTCCCGTTTAAAAATGGTTTTGTTGTTGTGAAATTATATTGGTCTAGACTCTCAGAGAGTGTAAGTCCCAGAGAATTGTCTGTATACAGCAAATGAGAATCTGTCCCATTAATCTTATTGCTCTACTAAGAAAGCAATCTAGACCTTCCTTCAGGCCAAAGATGCCAAGAGAAGTCAGGAAAAAAGGCCAATTTGCAGATAAGGAGATTTTCAGTCAAGCCTGGGGACCATTTTTCTATTTGTTTGCTTCTCCTCTTAACTTAAAACTAATTTAACAAATTTCATGTTTTGTATTTTGAATAACTTTTCTTCTGCAGATAGATTGCTAAAATGACCTTTCCCTAAATTCTGTTTAGTGACCCCTACATTTAAGGGTAATATGTTTTGTTCCTATCTCTAAAACAGGAAAAAAAAGTCAAACAGTGTGTGCAGAGTCATGAGAAAGATTTCATTAGATGTGGGAAATTCTAAAGAGGATGAAAAATGTGCTGATATTAGATTTGGACAACAGCACTTCAGTAATCAAGTCTGCAGAAAACAAAACAAACCTGAGCAACTAAGAAATTCTTTGGGGGGAAAAAAACACCAAAAGGTTTTTTCTAAAAGTCTTCCTAAGTCCCCTTGGTTTTACTGTTTCCCTTTAAATTAGGATATAGGTCATCTTGCTTCACTGCAATGGAGTATGTCAAATAGATGGTTTCTGTTGGGAGAAATTTTCACTAGTCATGCAAGCTTTCATTTATTTGGGATTTTTTCATGCAAGTGATTCAGTCCATCAACATTAGTCTGTAGATTCTCAGCGCTTCGAGAGACAGTTTGTTAGTTCATCTGATTTCATCTTGTGTGCTTTATGGGCAATGAAATTTTCAGTCACCACCTGTGCTGAGCCCAGGACAGTGTGTTTTAAAAATATTATATAGGTCAGGAGCACAAGTTGCCTTGATCTCATAGCATGGAGTGCTGGAGAATTCATTGTTTCTCAGTCATCTCTTCCAATTGCTGTTTAGATTCACTGTTTTAAACTGGTATTTTGTTTGCAATTAAAACTTTCTGGGTACCCCTTTCAGCTCTTTAAATGCCTCTCCTGCTGTGCTAAGCAATCTTCCACTGTCTTGCTTTTCTTCCCAGTGAAATCCTTGTACACTGTATTGTAGGCACCTTCCAACTGACAAACTGAACATACAAGTCCTTGAATTCTTCCTCTGGCCTCTCCCTGGCCTCCCTTCTGCCTGTCTGCCTTTCTCAGCTGGTGTCAAGCCCAACATCTCAAGACTTTGTGGCTGTAACAGAATTAGCTGCATAATTGAGGAAATTGTCACAGAATCGTGACCAAATGTTAAATTACCAAAGCTGGTAAATGTTGGATTTGGCTTAGTAGGTAAAATATCATTGACTGAGAGTCCCTGTCGGACACAATGGGAGCTGGACTGTGCCTCTGCATCGGCACAGCGTTAGAAGTGTAGCTCAGCACTAGATGCTGCCAAGTAGTTTAGTTAAATTTGCTGCAGTCAGCCAGTCCACATTTGGCATACAAAGAAACTGTGCACAACTTGCTAAAATGTAATCACTGAGTCACATCATTGAGTGCTTAATCTCTAGGAAAGTTAACCTTTTCGGCACAGGGTAGATCACATCAGCAGGATTTTTTCTTATTTATTCCCAGGTGCTGCTAATGCCTTCTGCTCTTCTTGCAAGAGAAATTGTGGGCAGTGCTGTGGGAGCTGTTTTCATATCATTTCATGTTGCTTTTATACACACATCAAAAATGCAAAAGCACAACTTGTTTACTATAGCTTGACAGAGGGAAAAGTACACTTAAATCAAAGAACTTGGCAATACCAACATTTGAGTGTGTAGGCTTCATTATTAGACAGATCTTTGGGGGCTTTAAAACATGGTGCCATGTAATGAAATCCTCAGACACCACAAAATGAGGCTATCCTCCTTACTTTACTTGGCAGGAATCTGTTAAATGAGAAGCTTTTCCTTTGGCAGCTGTGCCAGAAGGAATAAAATGAAATGAAAAGAGTGTGCCAGTAATTACTGACCGCACATCTGCACTCACAGGCAGAGTTACAAAGCCATTTCTTGACATGCCTCCTGTGACAGTCAGGCTCCTGCTCAGCTTTCTAATTTCCTTGATGCCCTCTTCCCAATGTGTGATGTTCCTTTGAAACATCACTATTTATTCAGTTGACAGTTGCAATGTCAGTGACAAGGAAAAATAAGCTGGAAGTGAAAAAGTCAAAGTCCTTGTTGAATTTTGAATTGTCATCTCTCTGTTCTACTCCAAGAAGGTTTTTTCCATCTGACAACCCCCAGAATTACTTTGTATATTCAGGTCATGTACTTTTGATCATCTTCTGTTCTTCAACATTAATGCTTTTCTGACAAATCAGCAAGGAAATGGGAAGACTCTGTAGCCTGTAAGGCAACAATGGTATTTTTGCTTCAGTCACTTGATTTGACATTTCTTTTTCAGAGATTCTGTCCGAATAAAGCACCTCCTCTCCTCCCCTTAGCCTCTTTTGACTCCAAGCAGAGTTTCGCACCTGTATTTGTGCTTGCTTTCTTTGATACTTCTAAAGCCTCACCCTGAAAATGAGAATGGCTTAATGGAGGAGTTTCTTGTCTTTGATTCTGCTTTGGATCTCAAAGGCAATAAAGAAGATTTTCTAAATCCCCTCTTATGTCTGTCACTTCAAGCCACTCTCAAACAAGCAATGCAGAGTACTTGCAATTAAACCCTAGGCAGAATTTCTGACAACCTTCAGTGTCAGGCATTCACTATACAGCAAACCTCCTCCAGACTTCTCAGACTAAAACTGAAGTACTTACATGGAAGGGGGAGAGGAAATGAGGTGACTTAGCAGATGTGACGCAACTGTAATTAATCATAGGAGACCTTTCATCTTTTTTTCACTCTTGGGACCTGTGGAATTTTAACAACCAAAGTGAAAGCAGAAAAGGCACTAAAGATAGTTGAGGGTTTTGTGTATCAGGTTTCTGTTCACCTGCAACTGGACAGTCATTATCTGCTTTCAAAACCCTGGCAGCTTAGCTAGCTCGTGAATCTCTTTTTTGAGGAGAAGAAAAGGAAATCAAGCTATTTGTTCTTAAATCCTCCTTTTCAAAGTAGTGGCAGTTTAGACAGAGAAAAGCAGTTACTATCTAGCAGGTAGCCAGAAAGAAATATAGATAGATTCATGGACAGCTTTGTGCTTACTCAAACCTTTCCTACCAGGGAAGCAACAGAGGTTTAAAATTACATTTGTAAATGATGTGACAAACAACCATTTTCTTTCCTGTGGGTGATGACAGAGTTCTGATTACAAAGCTCAGTTCTGAAGGCACAAGCACGATTGAATGAGAAATACTGTGCTTTCTTTATCCTTCAGAAAAATTAGTTCCGGACACTAACACAAATGTATTTGATATTATTTTGTGTTTTGGAAAAACAACAATCCAGAATTCTCTTTTTCTTTTGTCCCCTAGTGACTAAGTAGCTCGATTTTCTTAATAAATTGTCTCCTGCAGCACTTTTTAAGAAAGGCAGCTGCTAAGTGCTGCTGGTGCATCCCTGTGTATCCCAAGGAGAACACATACAAGATTGTGATGGCACTGAGATAGTAATGGTGGTCAAGATCACAAAAGGGATGAGACTCTGGAACAGCTGTGCAAGTCAGTGAGAGAATCGTGCATCTGCTGAGGGTATAGATAGCCCATAGATGTCAGGTATGTAAACATAGTATGTGTTTCTGTGAGTACATAAATTCCCAGAGAAGTGTCTGTAAGAGTATCAGGACCTTACTAATAGCCTGCTAATTGTTTGCTGGTTTCTATTGATCTTTAAATATCATAAAGTCAAGATCAATTTCCTGAGTAATGCCTCCGACATTTATAAGTAGTACCAAATATAATAATTGATCTTAAGTCATCTTGTCTGGGACTGACAACATTGTAAATGTCCACTGATCAATATATTCCCAAATAGTGCTTTAGTGATACTTCTGGAAGCAGATATATGTCTCATAGAAGCAATATACACTGGAGGAGCTATTTTGAAAGCGGAGGAAGAAGGGCCCTGTTTTCCTTCCTTGACCCTCACATGCCCATCTGGTTCCTGTAGAGTTGTAGTTTTTCCCTGGGCCTGTAAGAAATACAACACCTGTATTTCAGAACTAGAGCCTTTTTGGAAAACAGCTTGGTGGCCATTCTAATAAAGTATGTCCAAAAATTCCGGTTTGGATTAGATAGTGAATTCCATCACACTTCAGTGGAGGTGGTTTGCCATAATTTTTCCAACCAGCACTGCCTGCGTATGAGTCCTAGGGCTTCTCAGCCACCCAGTCTAGCAATGAAGACAGAGGGACCAGTCATGATTCCTTCCTTACATTCAGTGCCCTACATCAAGCTGAGAGCAGCTGATCTGATTCCCTGCCAATTGTACTTCCTTGAAGGGAACTGAAACACGTTATTGTTTTCTATCACTCACAACCCAAAGAGTTAAAATAAAACAGAAGTCAGGCTGCAAAAATGCATGAGAGAGTTTTAACGTATATCTAAATGCCAGAACAGTCTTCAGGGATTGTTGGACACATCATCATACTTGAATTAGCTCACTGAACTTCAGTTTTCTCTATAACCAACAGGATAAAGCCAAGAATTCTCCTCTAGATCTGTGCCACAAGCAGGCCACGTATTAGAGCACCATTCTATGCAAGACATGGTGGGGTCCCACAATGCCATCCCAAGAGCAGGCATTGGCACTTTTCCATCTTCTGAAGCTTCAGCATCATTGGCTTCTCAGCAGAGAATATGATTTAAAGCAAAATTGTTTCTGCCTTTCAACTTGAGCCTGTCCCCCACTCTGGCTGGATTGGTAAAGTGGGTGAAGGATAGGGTACATGTCTGAGGTACCCAAGAGCATCAAGGGAGGATCTAGGCATGGTGCTGTCCCAAACTACCTCTTCCCCTTGTTAGGGAACAACAATGGTTTTGGACACAATGGTTTGTTTTTCAACTTTTCAACTTGAGAAGATCAGTAAGATTTGCAAATGAAAAAAATGACCCCCGCCTGCCCTGTGAACTCTATGAACTGTACTATAAACCCAATCAGATGCTGTCATTGTAGCATGAAGTTATTCTGATTTGAGAGGGAATCTTTGAGGTGCACTGAGGACAGGATCGTGGCTCTTGGTCTCCACTGAGTCTTTTAGTCCCCTTTGAAGTTCTACTGCCTTGTGGTTTTTCTTGCAGTAAACATCAAAAGCCAGTGTGGTTCTGGCTGATATCATTAAGATAAGCAATAGGCAGTTGTGCGCTGAGCAGCTCCTGCTCCCTGAGGTCACAAAGCAACCTTAGCAGCAGCCTGCACTACCACTGTCTGCCTGCCTGCTGCTATCCCTTTTTATCCCTTCTGTCATTTGGATACCCTTGCTGAAGCCAACAGACTTAATCTCATCAAGTTTACCTCAGTATAACACTTTCACTTGTCTTCTTGGGGCCAGCACTGTGGACATTTCTGTCCAGAATGAATCCTGGAATATGGATGTTATTTTAACCTCTATATGTAAATTATCCCCACCACTACCAGATGGAGGTTCCTGTTGTGAAAATTCTCTGTGAAAGCTTTGTAGCAGCTAGGAAGACAGTGGCAGCAATGCTCTGGCTCTCTGCTTAGCTGTCTGAAGAGGTGAAATAACAGCCCTTTGCTCATGATAGGGAGGTAAGACTAAAGCGGGTCAAAACAATGCAATAGCTTGTTTTCTTCAGTCTTGTACAAAGAGGAGCATCTCTCAAAGTGGTGGCAGTTGGCACATAGACCATGCTCTCTCTAAATGAGAATATTTTTTCTGCTTGCCTTTTTAAGTTTTAGATAAGGCTCTGTTAGGTTTCTGCACAGCAGTATCAGATACCAAATTGGAGCCTGGCATTCTGACTCCTCATTATGATAGAATCGTTGGTGCCATATGTAGGAAAAGGCATGAATGCATCAAGAAAGACAAAACTGGTTTCCTTGGACTTGAAGACCTCCCTCTGTGAGAGGCTAGAGTGACAGAAATTGCACTTACTGCAAAAGCAGTAAGATTCTTTTCTTCCATCCTTAAAAGCAAATAAGTTTTCTGAAAACCAGGATCACTGTAACTGGTCATTGGCTGTCAATTTGACTGAACAGGCATACCTAATTGGATTTTTAACAAGGGCTCTGACAAACAGGGATAGGTAAGTGCAGGGAGAATTCCCCCAATAAGAAGTTAATGGATGCTAACAATAACTATGAGAAGCAGTATGTCATCTGGTGACACACTCTGTGCAGGGTTAGTTTCTCCTTACTACAAGCCAAGTCATGTAGAACTTGTAGTTTGCCCTTTACCATAATTTATATCCACTGGGGCTCTAAGCAGATTCATAAAAAAATGGCAACCAATCCATATCTATCATGTTTTATGTTTGGGGAAAGAATTTGGGTATTACTTTTTTTAAGATTCATGAAATATCTGCTATTATATTCATAGTGATAGATGACTCTGCCAAAGTTTTATTTTAAGGTGAGTTAAGGGCAGCACACAGAAGGGGGATGCTAAAGGAGAGAAGGATGTTGAGTGCAATTTTTATTTTACTGAGGACAAAGAAGTCATAAACACTTCTTGCCTTGGGGGAAGTATATGCAAGAGACTCTCTGGCATAGCCAGGGCTATCTATAACAGGATAATATTTTCTGCAAGGCTTCTTAAATATATTTTGCCAAAGTAAATTGTTCCTGACAGAAGCCCTCCTGTCACCATGATGTTCTCTCTTGATCAGGGTCTTTTGATATTAGATGTCCTAGTATGTAGCTGTACCTATCTTCCAAAATACATTTACTATCAAATATAGGGACTGCAGATAGCTTATACCTTCCTAACTGCTACTTTAAAAATACTTTGTCACATAAGTATTTTCTCCAGGACCATTTGCTTACCTTATTGATCTGATATTCTCTTTTCTTCTTTAAAAACTTCAATGTACAAATAACCAGGATTAAAAAGTCTGCAAGCCCTGGGGAGGATGGTATAGACATGTCATTTGCAAGCTTCTGAAAATGGGGCATCAAATGGCTGAAAACAGGTGCTGGTCTCTGTTGTGGTGCCAAGGGGTGCGCAAGGCTATCAAACAGCCCACAGAAAAGGAGGGTAGATGGCTTCTGAGGGAACACTGTTCTCTTTGTGTGTTCAGTGTAACACCAGAGCTTTCCTGAGCAGTGAATCGGAGATCCCAGACCATTTCGCATTCCCAGACTTCCAGACACTCAGCCTCTTTCCAAATGCACTCTCATCAAAGCACTAGTTAATGGGCACAGGGTCAGTAAGAACACCTTTATGAGCAGGGGTAGGGAGAGATGGTCTTGATGACCTGTTCTAGCCTTAATAATCTCTGATGCCTGCAGAGAGCCCAGTGCAATTATCAGAGGAGCAAATCGGCAAGTTAGACAAGCAAACTTGTTGTTAGTAAAACTACACAGAATTAAATAGCAGGAGAGAGGTTTAGTTTTCAGCCTGAATCCTATTGGCTTAGAGAGGCAGCATGCTATGTGGTAGACTCTGGCATAAGACCTCTTTTCTTGGATCAACCTGAGCATTATCATGTTCAATCCTTATTCTCTATCGATTATGTAATTTCACAGAGTGTAGCTGCCTTTCATGTTTCACACCTCAATGTGTGGTAAATTCAAGTCTGTGTCTCACAAAGCAGTAACAGCAGTAACAGGGTTGTTCTATCTGCAGTTGTTCAAGGAAGTGAGCAAGGCAACATGCAACACCAGTGAGTGTCCTTCCACTACTGACATGGGAAATGTGCAGAACATCCCAGTGTTGACACAAATAAAAGTCAAATTTGTGCTTTCTTGCAAAATACAAGGTGAATAAATTAAAAAAATCCCTAAGTGTTTTTTCAAAATTGTAGAGCAGTATTGTGCCTAGCACCCTAATCTGGGAAATGCATGTTTTGGAAGGTAATCTTCAAATCTTCTGGAGCATGTAGCATCTACTTTGTGAGTATTAGCAGCACTGAGGCTTTTCTCGTATAAATTTATCCTTTCTTTTGAAATAAAATTCTGCAAGGCATCATTTAAAGGATTGAGGGATTTGCTAGCTAAATCCATTAACTGTATACTGCTCTAGGATAAAAGTGTGAATATACTTGGGACAAGAAGTAAGGAACAGTGCATTGTTCTGCAAGACTAGGACAGAAATATACAACCAGGCCTTCTGAGGCTTTCTTGCTCTAAGGAGAAATTGCATTTCACAGAGTAGGTGGATCTTGGGGCACCCCTCCAGGAGAATGGGCCCTGGGTGGGAAGCATG
>VZTN01007188.1:6533-25068 GCA_013400515.1 Erpornis zantholeuca | reverse complement strand
AAAAAAAGTATTATTTCACTTGGGTTGTTATTCAGGTGAGAAGAATGAGTTTCCAAGGCTGTTCTTTAAAAAAACAGATGCTCATTAGGCAACACAAGTTCCTGGAAGCAGAGTGTTTCTCATAAGCGCAAGAGAGGAATTAGTCCAGGCGCAGTTTGTCAAGGCCAGGCCTTACAAGCATTTCTCAGTGTGGCTGGGGAGGAGCAGAATGCACCAGCACAATACACTCTGTGGCTAAAGTCAGTTTCTCTGGGCATTTGTCTTCCCAAGTCATTGTTAAGTGTGATGGTGCCCTGATCTCCTGGGGATGGCTGAACACCTGCCTGCACACGTGAAGTTGTGAATTAATTCCTTGCTTTATTTTGTGGGAGTGTGTGGCTTTTGCTTTCCCTATCAAACCACCTTTATCTCAACCCTTGAGTTTTCTAGTTTTTACCCTTCTAGTTCTCTCCATCTCATCCCACAGGGGAAGTGAGTGAGATGCTGTGTGGAGCTAAGATGCCAACTCGGGTTAAACCACAACAGTAGGAAAATGCCAACATTTGATACAAATCCCTTGCACATAAGCATTATAATAATATAACACATTATGTTCATGCTGGCTTTAAGCCAAAGCACTCATGATTTATTCAGCATGCTGAAGAATTGGTTTCAGGTAAAGGAGTAAAAAATCATCATATGTGGTAATAGTGGAAAGAAGAATACTTCATTTTCTGTAGATATTGAGATTAACATAGATAATAAAGTAGAACTGCAAAAGCAAAAGTTTAAATCTCATTATTTCAGTGAATGCCACCAAAAAACAGAACTCCAAAACTCAATCTCAAAAAAAACAAACAAAAATCCATCCAGAAAGCTATCAACAAAACCTCCATTTTAATTCCTGCCTTGGAATTGGAATTCCTGCCAAGTTTACTGTGATATTCTTTTGATGTTACATGACAAGTCTTTTGTCACTACTTTTTGGCAATGATTTAACTCTCATTTGTGGCATGTTGCACAGCTCCGAAGCTTAATATGTATAGTGGTAAGCATTCACAACTATGACTGATATAAATGGGAGAGTGAGTACCTTGTAAAGGTAGAAACACACATTATCATATTGCTGGGTGGCAGCAGGTCTATGATGTGCTGCACAACCACAACCACAGAAGAAATTATTGCTTCAGGCTTGCCCTTATTTCTGAAATGTTGTCCTACAGCAGAAAGGGCATCCTTAACTGAGATGTCAGTTCTGCTACAGTTTGAAATTCCGGGAAGAAGAAAAGTACTTATATATATTGTGCATTTCAATGAATATTAGTAAATACAGTGGGCTTGGCTGAAAAGATGTAGGAAAAACATGTACCAGTCTCTCTTCTGGGTTGTCACTAAATTATTACACTGAACTTATCATGGGGTTCAGGAAATGACAGGCTACCATAAAACACTATCAAAGGTATTAGGTGATGTTTCCTGAGTAACATAAATCCTAGCATCCCTTAATTAAAGTGCTTAACTTACTTTTTAAAGAGGATATTTTATGAATCTTGTTGGCATAATCATCTACCTCATTAAACTGGTGCTGTGCCAGTGTGACTGAACTCCTGTCAACAGAGTCAAAGCAAAGCAGGACTTGTGCAGTGAGGTGAAGAATCAGGAGTAACATGAATAATACAATGAAACTGAACTTCCACCTTGTCAGAGTTTTTTTCTTGTTAATTTTTATATAATTATGCTTAGCTAGATATATATGTGGGAATTAAGATCTGAAAAAAAAGACTGGTGTAAAACTGCTACAGTTTTTGGTTTTGTTTTTTTTGTTTTTTGTTTTGTTTTTGTTTTTTTTGCAGAGAGGTGTTATCTTTTTTCCCCTCTTTAAAATAACCTGCCAGCTTCTGGAAGTCATTACATTCCAGTAATGAATCTAAGCAGCACAGTGCCCAGTGAGCATTTCAAAGTGGAATTTACTCCCAACGATATGATGATTAGGAAGTTGCATCAGATATTTCCTTTGCAGTGCCAGAAAAAGGCTGCAACTTTGGTCCTCACAAGGTCTCATAGCTGAATAAAATCAAGTGGACATGTATTACTGAATAATATTTTTCATCTTGAACGAATTAACTTCTGAAGTTAGAAACATACATTACCTCTTATTTGAAACTCTCAGGAAGTCAGTACCTTAAAATGTAGCATACTGCCCTTTATCTCTCCCAACAGATCAGTTAACTCATTGGAAAACAGAGGACCAAACTCTGTGTTTTCATAGCTATATTCAAATACACATTACCAGTTTCCATCTGCCTAAGCATCAGAACTCCAGTACTAGCAGGCTATCCAATTCCATGTGTTGGAGCTCTTCCTTTTTCCTGGAAGTTTTTCAATATGCCTAGGGTTAGAAAAGGAATGGGTGTAGGTAGATGTGTGAAACTTGCCCAGGCTGTTGCTTGCACTGAGGCTGAATAGCATAGAAAGGTCTGCATGCTTGAGCTCACATCCTCCAAAGGGAAGCAGCTGCATGAAGATTGTCCTCTGAAAACTGTTCCCTTCCCATGACAACTCCCATCATTTACTCAGGAAATGCTTAAGAAAGTTCCTGTTGGCCTGGATGAAGGCAGCACCAGTCACATTTTAAGCCTTTTATACTCAGATTACAGCACTTATCAAGTTTGTTTGGTGACTTCTCTTTTTTTTTTTTTTTGACTAATATAAGCATAACCTCTGTATTAAAGTGATACCACAGCTCATAGATTTGGGTACACACAAGAAGATTAAGAAGATCCTAGTGGCAGTAAATATATGAAACATGTACTATGTACTTTAGATACATAATATTACATTATGACTTTCAGCAGATCACACATGTGAACCCTCGACTGTAAGGAGAAAAGTGACAGTAGGAAGAAAGTGTTGCCACCTGGACATATGACCATGTGCAGTATTGGCTAATGACCACCCATAAAATGCTACTAGATGGAGCCTATTCCCTTTTGCTGTTTTCCTCCTTCATTTTTTGCAGGAGGATGGAATTGCCTAAACCTCAATAAAATAAGGCAGTCAAGCCAGTGTAATTTTCTTATCCACTTAAAGAATCTTCTCAAGAGTGTTATAGTACACAAGAATGGATGAACACCACCACTATATTGAATGGATGAACACCACCACAGTTTCAACAATTAAACACAGACATAGGGGCAGGCAGATGTGAGGCAGAAATGTCCTGATTCCTGGGCAAGGCAGTATCATCACCTTTTTGTGAAACTAGCTTTTGATGTCAAAACCATACATGGATGTTTATCCACAGTACAGCAAAACACCTGAATGTATGCCTGGACTTGTTTATAGCTTCCATTTATCAAAACACTTCAGAACTAGAAAGGGAGACAGGATCTTTGCCTTGAAGTGTTTTCAGTTTATTTTGGGGGCATTAAAAGTATCTTAATTTAATGATTAATGACTAGCAGAAATTCTTACATTGCAATTTTGTAATCTCATTTGGAGAGATACCACAGAGCTGTGGAAAGAACAGCCTTTTAACCTTTCGACAATTATGTAGGTGATTCAAAGATCACAACTCTATGACACCTAAATCCATTTACTAGATTTATTCAATACTTCAAACTCCTTTGCATACTAGGAGAAAATTTGGAAGACGGAAAATCTTGTAATTTTAATGTACAAAATTTTAAGCTTGAATATCTGCTAAAAAAATCTCTCAAGAGTGACAGACTGTTCAGTGTGCATAAGATTCTGGAAGGACAAAATGCAAAAAAGGGATTAATCAAAATGTACAAAAAAGAAAGAGTACTTAAGCCCTATTGTTGTGCTTCCGAGAAAGTTAAAATGTGTAAGATTGAGCTAGAGATGGAGGAAAAAAAGAAATGTACTGAATAATTGGACTTCATCAGATAACCTGAATCAGTGGAAAGTGTATTTGCATGAGTAAAACACATGCATAACACAAGTGCTGCTAAAAATAAAAGCTAATTTTATGATCATTTTATTCCCTTGTACTTCATTTAGTTCATATTCTAGCACAAAAGAAAGAAAGCTAATTCAGGGATATACAGAACTGCTTTCATGATCCTAGTTATTATCATAACTGTATTTCTGTCAGAAGTTATTGGTAAGCAAACTATTCCTTGCACAGTTTTATTGTTTTCCTCCACTGATTTATGTATTACCCCCATACTGCATTACTCCCACACTGCATTACTCACACAGCTTTTTCCTCTCACCTGCTGAAGTTCCTATGAAATAGTCATTATTGATCACTTTCTTTTCATCAGCTGGGTGGGTAGATATGGTAGTTTTCTTGAGCTGCTGTGTTAAACATGGTCTATTTCATTTTGACCTGTAGTAGATAGAATATCTGTAATGGTATTGTGTGGTTTTCATCAAAGCTTCCTGAAAAATTAATCAAAAGACTGTTTTACAAAAAAAATTTGGGGAGGTGGAAAGGAAAGTGGAGGGGAGCGAGAGACAGATCAGGAAAAGAAAGAGTTGTCTTAACATCTGTTTTAAGAACTTATTTCACCTTCTGAGTGTTCCAAGATGCCTTGCCATGATGGGTACCTTTTCCTTACCCAATGACAGCCATAATGCTGACAAGGTCATAAGAGATGAAAATGCAAAGAGTAGTGTACTCTGCAGTCAAAGCTTACTGCTCTGGGACAAGGACACCTTGCTATTTTCCAATGTCAAGATGGCAAGAAGACATAAAACATTTTAAGTGTCTGACTAGAACTCACTGGTTATTAACTACATTTCAGGGAATTATCATCGTGGTAGAAGCTGAACTGGGGTGTGGCTACAAGATAAAAATTATTTTCCTCCCAACCCTGCCCCAACTGGACTCATATTAGAACACCAAAATGAGCATGTGATTACTTCTAGGCTGTACCAGACCAGTCTTATCTTGATTAAGACCCTATAAATCAAAAATAACTGTACAGAAGTCACACTTTACTCCAACTAAGATGAGTATCTGGCTTCCCATATGTAGTCCTTGATTCTCAGGTCATGATAGCCATGACATTAGGCAACATCAGGAAAGTTTCAGGTTTTATAAATCACTGCAACATGATAGAAATACCCAGAGTGTGGAGCTTGACACAGACATTTTCTGTACTAAAGCCCACCCTATCTGATGCTTCTGGAAAATAAATTCCGTGAGGTTATGCAAAGTTAAAATCAATGAATTGTTGCATGAGCAATAGATATAACAACTTGTTTGTTAAAATTTGGTTTCTAGACCTGCTTGTGAAATAAACCAAGCTTGGTTCCTTTCGCCTTCCCTCTTTCCCCTAACATTCTCTACTTTGCACCAATATGATAATTTCACCCTGAAATTCCACCCAGCACTCTGTGATGTACTCAGTATTGGCAGCAAGAGTCAGCATATGCTCCACCAGACTCCTGGCTGCTCTATATGCATTGCTGGATAGCCAGCAGTTCAAACAGGAAATGTAACTATCAAGTCCATTTTATAGCCTTCTTTCACCAGGAGAGAGAAATTCACCTCTAACTAGTGATTTTTTGTTAAGCGACTGGAAATTCAGACTTGTGAAATCTCTAGCCTTCAGCTATATTTGTTAAAAGTGAAGTTTTTTATATATTTTTTGAGGTAACTTGCAGAGAACAGTAATTTCGGTCTTCCCTTAGTTTGCTCCTGGTTTAGGAAGTCATAATAAATACAGAGTTGATGAGATTACTTCTGTGAGAGCATATGATAATTCATTAGTAAATTTTTCATTTTCCTGGACTTATATAACATTTGGACCTATATAACATCTCATCAATTCATTAAAGGAAGCGTGAAATGACACTTCTAGGAGCTCACTGCTTCATTCTAGAGCATGATCCTATTAGCACATATCATTTATCAGCTTTTGAAAACCCTAAAAAAGGGAAAAGTATTGTAATCAAATCTCCCTTCTTTTTTCTAGACTTATTAACAGCTCACAAAGAATCTGAAAATACATCCAACCAAAACCATAAGTCTGCCCAGCAACATCTTAGAATGGAATCAGGATAAAATATAAAGCCAATCTAAAGTATTAAATCAGTAAATTGTTGAAGTTATCCCTTAGCAGACCATTTTTCAGATATTCCCAATTCCCAGTTAATTTCCCAATTAACTTCTATTTCTTTCAGGTTTAGATACCTAAACTTTGTGTCTCTGGAAGAGAAGAACCTCAGGGAAAAAATTCTATCATCCTCCCCCTACCCCATGAAAAGCTGTAGAAGTTTCTGCTTTCCTCATTGGTTTGGAAATTTATTGCATTTCCTCTTCAGTGATGTCCATTCAATTTGCTGAACCACTTCTTTAAGGCAGCACTACATTTGCTGTGAGTGGCATCTTCTTATTTACTGTTTTTATAGCCTTCTCAATCTGTCCCTTCAATGGAGATTAGAGGTCAATGGAGATTAGAGGTCTATCACTTAATACTTTTTGATAGATTGCCAGAGGTTAGGTTTAAAAAAACAAAAAGTCTTTAGAAGGGAAACATAAGTTCCCTTCAAAAGCAAATAGTGAACTGGGTTACTGTCTTACTTATGATCGTCTCAGAAATTTGAGAATTGAAGGACTTCAAGGACAAGAAGGTTTGACTTTAATTCTCACTTGTTCATTTACATAAAAGTCTAAGTGAAAATTAAGCCCTTTATGTCAGTAGCCATGGGTGTTTTGTTTTCTTATGTTTTCCAAGCATTCAAGTCTTGAGAATTAAAAAATACCTGAGGACAAAAATATGTTTTTTAGAAACATATGCAGGCAGTAAATACAAGGAAACATATGAGTAAAAAACAGATTACAGATGCTTAAAGAAATATTCAAAGGATTTTTGTTTCTTCATCTCTTCAGTATTCCAAAACAATCAGCTTCCCTGAGAGAGATGCATATTTTTATATAAGAAACTAAGTTACAATAGGTATCTTGTCTCATCTCATGTACAAATATAACTTAAGGTTATCATGTTTTATGTATTTTACTTCTGAACTGTGTTGTGTTTGTGGGCTCTCAGCTGCTTTGTCATAAACTGCAAATACAATTTTTTTCATCAAAGTAACAACATTTATGAGACCTGAAGCCTTTGTCTTGCTCACTCACAACAGATCTTTCATAAAAAGTTCACTATCTGTCATGCTCAAGTACAGCAAAAATTTTATTTTCTTCAGAATATGTTACTCTGAATTTCCTCCTCTGAATACACAGAATCCCAGACCTTTGCTGACACTCTGGTCTATACCAACCATGTGCAAAATATGCCCTGTGCTCCATAGCACAGACTGTAATTGCCCCCAAGAAAATGAGAACAAGTGTTTATTTCTCTTTATACATAGTTGTACAGTGTTGCTTTGGATTTTAGTCTTCTGGTTGTTTTTAATTCTTGGAGTGAGATTCTCATGCATTTCACAAAAACAAAGCTATGTTTATATAACCATTACTCTTGTTTTGCATTCCTTTTCTAATAGAGGAGAGTTTGATGAACTTCTGGTTTGACCAGTGGAATTGGAGAAAGGAAGATCTTACTATCCAATCCACAAGTGTTTCAAAAAACATATAAATACAAGTGAACAAAAATAAAAAGTCTCTCTTTTGTGTTTACACTTGCTGGTGTGTGTGTGTTCATTTCATGTTGTCTTGCGACAGTACAGGTCTATATACAGGACACAAAACAAAGCATAATTTATCATTTCCCAGTGTAATGCAAGAAAAGATACTAAAGAAAAAAAAAAATAAAACAGAAAGCATCCACTTAGTGGGTTAACAAAAATTCCCCCTCAAAATTTTCATCTGCTTAAATTAACTGTGGAAAGTATCATTCAATCTCTTCTATTCATTGGATAAAACCCTTGTGCCAAAGTTTGAGAAAATAGCCTAGTTTCTAATATCAGGCCTGGGCAGCATGGGTTAACCAACCTGATCTGCTTCCAGCACAAGGTGACCCACTAAGTGAATGAGGGAAAGGCTGGGTACGTTTTCTACATGGACTTTAGTAAAGCCTTTTAACACAGCATTCTCTTGGAGAAATTGGCTGCTTATGGCTTGGATTGGTGCACTCTTTGCTAGGTGAAAAACTGGTCAGCCCTGTTTCAAACTTTTGTTGTCAACCTGGAGGCACCAAGTTGTGTGTGAGTGTTGATCTGCCCGAGGGTAGGGAGGCTGCCTGTTGCCACAGGCAGTGGGAGGGAACAATGCTGTGGCTGTCCAGAGGCATCTCCAACTGGGGCCTTTTGGTCAGAGCAACACACCAAATACACCCACACGCAGGCCATGTAGCTTCTTAGATGGATCAGCAGCAAAGGGACAGGAAGGATCCTTGTATGATATTCCACATGGTGGTTTATTACAGCCACAGGCATGCAAAGGGAGTCAGTCACAAGAACCAAGACGTGATGGAGGTCCGGGTTTAAGTACGGGGGGCGACAGGGGCAGAGAGAGCATCAGGGACCAGGGGTTTGAGGGCAGGGGCAGTACACAGGTGGGGTTAGGGTATGAGGGCCAGTGGGGAAATAGAGAGGGGTGGCTGAGGAACAAAGGCCAATGGGGAAGGAGGGAAGGGACAACATTCTGGAGCAGCGACGTATAGGGTAAGAAATGGGTGGGGAGCAGAACAGGGGTACATCAACATAATGCAACACGGTGTCCTGGGAGAAACCTTTCTTTCTCACCCTGACCTGGGGAGTGTTTCTGCTACTAGGGACAGTTGACCCCAGTTGACCAAGGAGATTTCCCAGACCTTATGGCCTCAAGCTGAATGAAACAAAAAAACTCAGGAGGAGCTGGCCAGAGCATAGTGGCGACTGCTTGGGAACTGTCTGACTGTTACATTTTTTATCATTATTATTACTATTATTATTCCTTCCTCATTTGTCTTAAAAAGCTTTCTTTCTCTCAACACATAAACTTTACCTTTCTTTTGATTCTCTACCCCATTTCATTGTGGAGCAATGAATAGGTGACTGGGAGGTGCTTCACATCTTGTGGGGTTACACCACAGCATTGGTCCATGACATCTGGCAGCATTTCTCTCTTGGTTTTTGAGTTGTTGGGAGGCTTTTTGTGTCTATTGTCTTACATTTAGTCTATCTATCTATCTATCTATCTATCTATCTATCTATCTATCTATCTATCTATCTACCTATCTATCTAGGAAATATTTGTTTAGCTTTTTGGTGCCATTTAGATAGCTGGAGGATGTCTGATTTTCAATGTTTTCATCACTATCATGATCTAGAGGGCACACTTCATGAGCTGATATAATAATTTTTGTGGTGATGAAGGCAAAATGTAAGAGAAAATTTAAATGTGTTTCAAATAACTTAAAACATCAAAGAATCTGAAAAACCTGCTTAATTAAATAGATTTTTTTATCCAGGAGTGAGGATGAGGAGATATAATGTTGCTGACTTTAAGCACCAGTCAGTCACTTGCTCATGTCTTCATTCCCTCTTAGGATGGGGAAAGACTCAGAAGCCTAAAAGTGAGAAAGAAACGCATGGATTGAGATAAAAACAGTTTAAAAATTAAAAAGATATAATAACAAAAACAACAGCAATGTATTATAATAATAACAATAATAATAGTAGTATTGGAGAAAAGGAGAAAACCAATGTGATATCACCAAAGTTGTGAGTAAAAAGTTGCAAGAAAATAAGACCAAGCTTGGCACAATGAAGTTATAGGGTAAAAGTTTATTTCCCTTTTTTAAACTAGGGCTTACAGAGAAGGAGAAACACAGGAGGTAAGATAACAGGTTAATTGACTCCTGAGACACCCTTTTTTAAACTTTATTATTAGATAAAAATTACAAGAGCATATACTTAATGCACTATTTATTTGCATAACTGGCCTTTAAGTTTATGAACTGTATATTTTATTTTATGTTTTTTATGATCGAATATTTAAAATTGGTTTGTGCTCAAGCCCAGGAATATTAATTTTGCTCATCATAACATAAAAAAAGACAATACTCTCTTCTGCAAAAATAATAGGGTGGGTTTAAATTGCATCCTACATTTTCATCCTGGTTATCATCATGTAGTTAAGCTGTTAAATTAAAATTTTGGCCAAAATGACCTGCTGGTAGGTTTTAGAATGCTTTGGATCATATTTGTATTGGCAAAGATTAGAATGCATGCTATAATACACAAAAAAAAGCACTTTTGTAAACAACCCTTTTTATTCTTAAATTGAAACAGAAAGTGAAATTCACAACTGCCACATAAGATTTGAAGATTTTAATGCTTTATTTCTTGCTTTTCTGGAGTTTTATGCATTAAACTCTCTTTAGTACCATGCTTTGGATTGTAGATAAATTTGATTTCAGACTTATCCATCTACTCTTGGGACGACTTTATGGATAGCTTAGTGTGGATTTGGGTAAATCTAGGTTACTCCATCATGACTTATGGGTATCTGGAGAGGGCACATGTTAGATTCCACAAATTTTAGGGTTGATGTTGCGTATAATTCATTTGTGTTTCAGTGTATAGGGGAAATTCTAGGCTTCATTCTTCAAAAAATTTTTGTAGTTTACTGCCAGGCACACAAACACATACATGTTAAGAATGATAGTAAGTCCTTTAAAATTGAGTGAAATAAAGTCTACTCAATCACCTCCTCTTGCTATGGTCAAATCTCGCATGTTCCCTTCACATTATGAAAACAACTTAAAAGAGTTAAGTGTCCTGGGTAACTTCTAACCATGCAGAGACAGAGGCATGTACAAGGGAAAGTAATTTCTCAGGTTCATTAATTTGTGCACTTGAGCAAATAATAAATATAGGCTTGGGCATAGCAAGTGTTTCACAGTATTAAAAAGGAAGAATGTATTTATTAGGAAGACACGTTTTTAAGTATAAAGGCAACATAATCAGGGAAAGGGATGGTTGGTGTTCAGGTTTACTATCAAAAAGAGGAAGTTCCTGTATGAGATGTATTTTTAGAGAATGGTGTTAAAAATGCCAAACTGAAGGGTTCAATCCCCACACCAGCCATTTGATTAAGGGTTGGACTCAATGATCCTTGTGGGTCCCTTCCAATTCAGAATATTCTGTGATTCTGTGTTGGTTTGTAGTAAAATTTCTCCATTCAGTTTTCAGGTTTTGACAATATTAATGAAATTTTCACTGTGTATTAGAAACTGAATGTTTGTGAAAATTGCAAAGTGGTTAATGGTGAGTCTTGTCTTTAATCTCAGACAAAGTGTACCTTCTGCAGTAAGATTAGGTTTCTCTCCAACCAAAGTATTTGACTTGCAGAATTTTAGTCATGGGTTAAATACTGCAAGCATATTTCATAACTTCTGCTGAAAGTTATTATAAGAACTCCATCTGTGTATTTGTCTCAGCTTCTTAACTGATTGTCATTTTAGTTTGTAGGACTGTATTTCAGTCAGTAAAAATTTACTACAACCAAAGTTCACTTTAAAGTGGTGACTTAAAGAATCACCTAAACTTCATTCAGATTCTTTTCTTTGGAAGAGCAACGTTAAATTACAATTTTTTAAAAATTTTTATTTTTAAGTCTGCTTTGTGCCTACATGTGTGGAGTCATTCAAAAACATAGGTTTTTGATTTGGTTTCATATGAAGAAGATGCTTTTCAAGAAATGGTGCAAAAATCATGAAGGCTGCTTTGCATGCTTCAAGTTATTTTGTTCATGTAATAGCAAATCTTGTATTCAATTAGATCTTGATGCATGAGTTTAATTTCTTATTGCAATCCATCAGAGATTTTACAGGGTGAGCAATAGAACTGCTGAATATGACAAACATGTCAAAGTCAGTGAAGGATTATAGTCTGGAATGAATATTATAACTGCTTCATGTAATAACAGTAGAGTTAGAACTGTTTGTCAACACTCTGTTATAAATTACCTACTCTTGGGGACCATAGTAGTATACCTACATGTATGGTTTGAAAAGGCCAAAATTCAAAGGCTTTCCAGAGTATTTATTAATCACAGTATCATTCCTCAAATTTTAGGAATTGGGAGTGAATTGAAAACTGCAAAATGTTTTCAAAATTATTATCTTTAACAATATGTTTTTCTGAAAAATATTTGCATTTTATTAACACCATAATTGCCAGAATTCACTAGAGTTACATTGAAATAGTGATAAAATAATCATATGACTCCTAATGGCCACTGTCACAGCAGTGCTGTTGTTTGTATAGACAGCAGTGATGATATCAAGCCTCCTACTAGGTAAGTGGTATGTAAAGCCATTTAGTATATGCAGGGAACTTCCCAGTTCCAACATTGTACAACTGCACCTAGAGACAGGCTTCCAAATGAATTCTATTATCAAAAAATATAGTATACATTAACAAGATTATTTAATTTTCATCCAGTTGGGGAAATAGAAAATTCTGAAGAATTGGAAAACATGAAAGAAAAGGGAGAGTGTGAGTTCACAGACATATTTAAGTAAAAGAAAAGTTTCTCAGGAATTATAAAGGAGTTTCAAACTCTGTAGCATGTTGATGGAATAATCACAGAATCAAGATTTTTTTTTCAAAACATTTATATTGATAGAATTGTTGGTCTACCTGATAAATACTATTGTGTGGATTATAGTTTCATTTCTCCATGATATTCAAGTAATATTAGATTTTGTTCAAAAATATTATACTATTTGTAATTACCACAGCAATGAGTAGATGTAATTTAAAAGTGGGTTGTTAACTACAATTCCCTATAATCCAACAGAGAAATATCACAGTAAGTCATATTTTTAAAAAACATCTTTTGAATTTTTTTCTTCTAAATATTTACCTATCACCTATATGACACAGTAACTTTCTAGGATGGCTGCTAAATGGCACTGCTTGATGAGGGAAGGTTTGGTAAGTAAAACTAATAAAACTTTTCCCCTTTAGTACAGCTAAATCCAAGTGATCAAATTTTGCATTAGAAAGTAAACCATACGTGATATACATCTGTATGAATGCGGTAATTCTTAAAATCAGTAATTTAAAAGAAGACAGATTTCAGCATCAAAATTTGATTCAACATAAATTCTCACTTGTACTGTTCATGGCAAAAAAAAAAGGGTAAAGAGGAACACCAAAAAGGAAGGGATTTTTTTTTTAGTATAGAGGGCATGTAGAACAGCTAACATTCTATACCCATTTCAAGACAACAATGAATACTGCAAAGTGTTAGGAACTTCACCTGAAGTGTGGTCACAGTTCTAATGAGTAGTGTGGAAATCCTGTTAGAAGTTCACTTGCTTCCACTCAGGTTCCTGATAATAATTAGGACAGACACTTTTGATCTGCTGTTTTTAAGATTTCAAATTAAATCCACATTAACTATTGCTGGAAGACAAGCACTACAGAATAAACTTTTATTTAGAAATGTCAAAAGATGACTTGATAATCAGGAAAAATAATTAAGAAAAATACCTGTTAGTAGAGGATGCTGGTAAATGCACACTGAAATCCAATGATTGGAAGTTTTGATCAACTTAGTTTTTAAATTTTAACAGATTTATCCTCAGAGTCCTTTTGTACTGGGAAACACTGGGAACTTCAAACACTTAAGTATGTGCAATTTGTGACAATCATATTCTATAGTGAGAGAATAAATACTCTTTTACAGTACCAGCGAGTTAGAAACATTGCCATAGCTAACTCTTGAAAACTTTGTGTTCATCAGAACTTGCAGCTTAACAGGGGAAATGGAACCCTATGATCCTTTTTCCTAGCATACTGTTCCCTTCTGGTTATATGATACAGGTCCCTGGAGAGGTTGGGATTTTAGAATAGCATAATTCTGGCAGCAGACCATGACCAAGTTTCATCTTCCACTGCTTGAAGCTGTTGTCCTCAGAGGAAAGAAAAGAATATTGTGCTTCATTGTGCACCCTTAGACTCACTGATGGCTTGATGTGCTCTTTTGGTTTTCCTTTATCACCTTCTTAAAAAGAATCAGATAAATGGCTACACCCAGAGTGGACCAATAAACTAGAACAAGCTAATAATAATATATTCCTGATAAGATTATATGTCTCAAAAAATATTCCTCGTCTTGTTAATGGCTCTGGTTGAATGACCTTTTCCCCTCTTCCCACCCCTCTGTCAACCTGGTAAGAAAGGTTAGAAGTAACCTTAGTAAGTAACTTTATTACTTCTGTAAACCTACACAAAGCTAATGTAGCCATATAGCAAAAATGTGAGTGAAGACAGATGAAATATTTTTAATTAGTCTTTAGACAAAATAATCAATATTTAGCTTCTCATCTTGAGGATTATTTTTCATGATTATGATGCTTAAAGATTTTTCTAAGAAGCTCCTGTAGGAGGAGGGAATTAATGTGATTAACAACGTCATTTTCATTCTGAGTGAAAGATTTGATGTCTCCACAGTAACAGTTAACATCACTGAGCCACTAAAGAAAAATAATGCAACAGAAAGCATTTTTTTATTTGAGGTTTATTAAGCTTTGTAATGCTTTAAGTCTGCCATGCTTCATAATGTACTTAGCCTTCCTATAAGGAAGAATAAATTCTCAAAGTGCAATCTATAGTCATGACACTGACATAAATATTACTGTAATGGAAAACTCATGATATCTTTGGGGAAAATTTTACTTAGGTGATGGTACCAAGGAGACATTTCAGTCTAGGCACAACTGAACATGTTTTTAATAACCAGATAAATGTGTGGGACATTAATTACTGACTCATATAATCATGAACAAAATTACAAAGATGTAATTATTAAAATAAATAGAGTTGGTCTTAAGAAGTTGTGCAGGAAGGAACATTGAACATGGAATGTCCTCACTGCTCAACAGGAGATCTTTTTAGATAGCCATTGTGTCATACTAAAGTTAGTGAAGGGCTGATAAAGAATTAGTCTCATTCATTAACTGCACTGTAAAACTAATGGGAATGTGTATGATGCACTTGTCAGGCAGTGCAAATATCAGGGTTACCTAGGGTAACTTATACTATATTCCTGAGATTTATTAAGCTGCTTAATTGTTTTAGTGATTATATAAATATGAGTCTATTTTTGTGAATATAAGAATATAAGAAATTTTAGCATCAACGTATAGTTCTTAAAAATGTATGTTGTTAAGGGATCTGTCACTTCCTGTCAAAAATTTTGTTGCTTAGAAATTTTAGTAATTCAGAAAAGAGAAACTGTCATTTATGAGAAACAAAGAGCCAAAATACTAAATTTATAATTAACTTGCTAAAAATACTTAGCAAAATACAAATTTAAATATAAATATTTATGCAATGTAAATATAATCATATACATATAAATTGGAAGACCATTGTGACTTATCTGTGGTGTCAAACTTAATAAAAATAACAAAGTTTTAAAACTACCGAATTTCTAAGTTAAGCTAGCCATTAACAGAATGTATCACTTACAGCCATTGACATTACAACAAGGATTTGATAAGCACTGGGTCTAGGCTCCTAGAATTAGCATTTATTTAGATTCCAGTTTGAAACTCTGCTGAAACTCTGCTTTTAGAACACTGTATTGGATTAATTATGTTTTTATCCAAAACTACTTGAGCAATAAGAAAAATTACAGTTTTATCTTTGGATAGATTTAATCATTTGTGAGCAATTTTGGAAGTCTTTAACTTATACTTAAAATGCTTCTAGTAGTGCATAACTGTAAAATAAACTTTAATGCTCATTTTATCTATTTATAAGTGTTAAGTCTTACTACCACCTTACCTTAAGCCACTAGTTGTCTTCCTCATTCCCAAAAGCAATTAATTCCTCCAGTATGTAAATACACACACAAAAAAGTGTCCACCATTGGGCAATATTTGCAATATGCATTTCAAATTCCAACGTTATCCTTTTTTACAGACTCCATATGTATTATTTCTCTTCTCAGTGCTTATCTTTTCTCTCATGCCATTATACTGCTTTTTTGCCAGCTTTCAAAAGCAAGCTACAAGCTCCCTCTCCATGCTGTGTTGCAGTAGGTTGCAGCTGTTCTGACTGAAACTTACTGGAGTGAAATGAGAAATGAGACTATGGCAGAGGATCAGACATTTCTTGAATCCTTTTAACCATGCCTTTGAATTTGTAAGGGAAATCAATACTAAAGAACTGAACTTGAAATCAATTCGAGCAAAAGGAAAAAAAAAAAAAGAACAACAAACCAACACCTAAAGCAGAAAGAGGAGATAGAACAATCTTAAATTAACAATTTAATTAAGTAATATCTTTTTTGCCTCATCTCAACATAATTCTTGACTTTTTCAAGTGTGGAATCACACCCAAGAAAACTTTTGTGCATTGGTTGTAATTAACCATAAAGCATGAGATACCCATGAAAAATTATATTCAGCATTCTTTTATTTATAGACTGATGGACTGATTTTTTTTTAAAGAAATAAATGCATGAACTATTTTTTTCATCTATTAAGAATATAAAAATACTGAGTGTGTTTGTAGAGATGTCAATAAGTAATACTCAACAATATCAAATTGAACTAAAATAAGACAAAGGTAATCATATTATTCCAATACATCTGAAGGGCAATACAACAGTTCAAAGTTCTAAAAAGTAATTTAATAAAGGTCATTCATCAGATAGCTGCTTCAAGAAGAATGATGGAGTTATGTGGACAAATAATAGCACTTCTGTAAAATCAGAACACTGAATTAAATGTAATCTACACAAGTGATTCATGCTCATATGAGCTCAACTGATATATATTCAAATTAAAGAAGTGTCAAATTGTAATTACCTACCAAGGCAGACTTGCTTCAGACTCAGGAAATAAATTTTTTAACTATCTCCATGCACATATCTCTGTATGATTGACTAGCTTCTATAATCATTTATAGTTTGTGTTTGCCCTTTGTGCTTCACAATTTATTTACTGCAGTGCAGCCTTTTTACCCTCTTTCATACTGCTGTTATTCAAAGGAAACTCCCCCTTGTGTATGTATGTTCATTCTCTACTCCAAAACTATTTTCATCTTATTAATTCTTAGATCATTCTGGTTAACTACTATATTCTATGTGGACAGCAGGACCTGTTGAAGGTTTATGATCAAGTTAAGCATTCACCTTTGTACATGTACACACACATGAAAAAAAAGATATAAAGACAGGAGTTCACTAAGTTCACTATCTCAAACAGCTGTGAACAGTGCTGAATTTTTGGACAGAAAACTCCAGAGAACCTGTATGTGATTCTGGATACTTATGCAAGATGCAAGATGGATGTCTCAGTGTGATGTTCTTCATGAGGAGATAACCTGCCTAAAGGATGTTTACTTTAGTGTTTTAGAAAGAACAGGGATCAAAATAAATTCTTGCCACACAGATAATTTTTGAAATAATGACTAGTATTATCCATACTACATTCATAGTCTGTACACTGATAGATATTTGCATATCAAGATAATAAAAAGCTTTAAAGCTTTCCATTTATTTAGGGCCATTTATAACAAGAATGAGCAGATGTATTCAATTAAGTCTTATTTCACATGCTCCTGAATTACTTGGGGAGGATCTGGAGCGACTTATAGAACTGGCTGTACAAAATGTAACCACTGCAACTCCTTTCAGATAATTCTCAGACTATTCCATAGCATAGTGTTAAACAAAGAAGCACTGACTAAAATAAAATCAGAAGTTAAAATTCTGGGTTTTTCAGAATATATTTCAAAGAGTTAAGGCTCCACCGTGTGATATTTAAGTGGCAATATCCCCATCTGAAGGCCCAAGTTCAAACTAACATTGAAGCACATACTAGCCACCCTTGTACATCTGGATTCACAGATGTTCATCACTCATCTATGCACATCAGTCGAGACTGACATGAAAACAATATGTCATAAAAGCAAAAGGTTCTGAAATGTGACAGGAAAATTTTTCCTGTGGTTCCTGTAGAAGGTCACATGAAGACACCTTACTGTTAGAAACTATGTTAGTCAAATGTTCTGTTTTCATAAAAAGGGGAAAATAATTTACTTTAAAAATAATTAATTAATTGATGCCTCAATTCTCACAATCATTTTTAAGGACCATTTTATTCTTTACCACTGTCATAATATTTGAAAAAATTTTTGAACATAAATTCAGTACTGTGTGGACAAGTTCTTATAAGTTCTTCTTAAGCAACATTACTATAATCTACTCTTTGGAAACAACTTTTCATAAACTCACAAACTCCATTTGTACCTTCATCAGGAAAAGCTGAGAAAACTTAAGAAAGTGTAGAGGTTTGGTGTCTTGCTTAGAGGTGATTTATTTTTTTTCCTGAAATAAAATATTGTGTTGGTTTGGCACAGCCCAGTTTTTGGTAACGGGGGCCACTGAGATGGCTCCTGTGAGAAGCTCCTGGAAACTTCCACCATGTCCAGCAGTGCCAGTGGCTGATGGCTCTGAAGATGGACATGCTGCTGGCCAAAACTGGGCCAAGGAGAGAGGTTAACACCTCTGTGATGGCATATTTAAGAAGAAAATCAAAACAAAGTCACAAGATTTTGGATTCTAGTCAGAGAAGAGGAGGAGGTGAGAACATGTGAGGAAAACAACATGGGG